>JAZHYW010044046.1:0-17511 GCA_037355805.1 Ixodes ricinus | reverse complement strand
GGCACATTGATACTTTAGACCCATGTTGTGGTAAAAAAAACTATGTCCAAACTCCGGTCTAAAAACATGCTTTTCGTGCAAGGCTCGTCAAATTATGAGGCGCTGGAGAAATGCGGCCTTCTGCGTTAAGTCCTTATTTCGAACTCTTTTTGTTCGCCTTCCGCCCATTGAAAAGCATGCGGGAAGGGCCTTAGAACGCACCTGGTATCGCTGCGCCGCAGCGTTCTTCCGCAACATGAAGTTCGTCTGCGTTCCTCGCCGTCACCATGGCAACGAACGCCGAATGAATGGAAGCACGCACGCTACCGCCGCGTGAAGCCAGCAACAGCTGACGCCATTTTACGAACGCCGTCTGCTAGCCAAAGCCGAACGCGGTATGTCAGATCAACCGCCTCCGCCGCCGCGCCGCAAGCAAAGACGACGAAGCTGAGACACGCCGACGGCGAATAGGCGAGCAACAGCACCGCGAGACGACTACAACGGCGGCATTTATTGGGATCAAAGGCTGCTTTCGCCGATGCGCCGCTAGCAAAGACGACGACGCTGAGGCACGCCGACGGCGAATGGGCGAGCAACAGCACCGCGAGACGACTACAACGGCGGCATTTATTGGGATCAAAGGCGCGAAATAAGCAAGAACAATTTTTATTTGAATCATAACACGCGATATCCAAGTTGGGGACCACATACCTTTGCTGGATCTTTCCTGTGAACTTTTTACAGAGACACGGGGTGCCGCGTACAGAACACAGCTCCGTTTGCAAAATATGGGGGCCCTGAAAGGGCCGTTTAGACCGCTACCAGAACCTATAACTGACGTAACGAGCACTTGACGAGCGGTTGGCGCATAAGTCGTCTTTATGCACGCAGGCGGGCGACGGGCTCAGCGCAGCGGATCACTCGAAGTCACCGGGGCCGTCAGAATCCTCATCCTCCGCACTATAGGAAGGTCCCTGTCTGCGTCGGGGCTGTAGATTTTGGCGGCCGCGGCGACGAACGACTGGAATCTATCAGTGTTTCCGCGCGCCTTCTCTCTCCAAAACATGAACTTTGCAAGGTGACCAGTGAAATGGTGGCTCTCGCGCCGTCCAGATGGAAGACAGTTTTCGACGTGGGCCCAGGTGCCCTCCACCGTATTGGTGTGCGCACCAGTGTTCGGGTCGACAAAGTGCGGCTTGTGGTTAACGGTGAGGTGCGTGAAGCGAGCGTCATCTGCAACTGCGATAGCCAGCCCAACAATCAGTGATTATTCTTGTTCAGGGCGGACCCACTTGGCTATTAGCCCTAGCAGGGTTTTTAGCGTCACGGGTCTCCACGGGAACAAGAAAGCAGCACCCGCTGCCACGCTCCACACCGCCGAAAACCCGCACTGGCCAGGCCTTAAATACCCGCGATGGTACTTTCGCCGCCCGAACATACTCACGTCCTGGTTTCTGCAGTCGCGCCTGCTGCCACCAATCATGCACAGAATGCTTAAAAGCTGGCTTTTGCCACGAACACTCCCTGAGCAAAGCTCGCCCAATCAGTTATTGTCTTACTTGCGATATCAAGTCTCCCACTGAATGACGGCGCACAGCGTAGGTTCTGGCACCGGAGGATGATTTTCGCGAGGTTGGAGAAGCGTCAGGTGCGATCCTACGAAAAAGGAACCGCTCCGTACCGAGACCGTGGCCCCGGCACTGAACTTTGACCGAGCTTCCTCTTGTACACCGCACGAGTCATCCACACACCGCACCCGCGCGTGTAGCGATCCACCGATGATCCATGGACTCGCGGACTTACAACATCGCCAGCTGCGCATTCTGGACACACACGAAAACCCAGGAGCCAGGAGCAGGCCCATGCGCTGAAGCAAATTAATTGCTTCAAGATGATCTTTCATGGCGTCATGAAGACGGCACAAGTTGAACGCCATGGCACTGCGATGCTCGCCTCTGGAAGAATAAAGCGCCGAGCGAGAACTGCGCGCTTATTTTGCGCATTATTATTTCTATTTCATCCGCCATTTTATGCCTCGTGACACAATTCTAACGAACTCATTGGTTGATCGGTCCGGACTTCACACCATCGCGTGACAAAGCAAACGCCAATCGTGTGACCAGAACGGATGCCACGGTCGGCATCGTTAGAAGAGAACAGTCGAGACCCAACAACAAAATAAAGTAACAAAGTGAATAAAGAAAACAAAAAATAGAAGGGGGCCGTTGGTGTTCCGGCAACACTGGACGCCGTCTTCTTTGATGAGAGGAGCGGCCGTGCTACTCTGGCCGCACTGGCTGCTCAAAATCTCCCTTTTGTTTTTCTTTTTTTTAACTTTACAGGGTGCCACGATCTTTATTTGAAGTTGATTTGACTAAATTAATAACAAACAACGCGTCGGAACAGGAGGAGGTGAAGTCTTGGCGTCAGGAGTATCGACGTGAGTAGAAAAGAGAAAATAGCGAATGCACAGCGCGAAGCCGCATGCCAAGACCGTTATACTCCGCCCTCGGTGAGGACTCACCGGCACGCCACCGACGACCGTTAGGCTATTTATTTTGTTTCCGCCGATTTTTATCGTGACGGCTTCTCCACTGTGCGTCGACGTCTCCGGCGGAGATCCGGCAGTTTTTAACTAGTAATTGTGCACTGTCGACTGGAAGGGCGTGCTTGTTATGCTGCTTCGTTCCAGGCATACCAATATTCATGCACTGTTTAGATTATAGGCGCGAAAACTCCACACTGACTAGGGCCTGAGTAACAACTCTGCATTAGCCTCAGGCCCTAGTCCGCCTGGATGTTCTCTACGCACAGCCGTCAAGAAAGAATGGCACTCCTCACATACATCATCACGCGCACGCACTCAAGGTTGGTCCACCAGTCCAGTGTCTGACGTGGCTGCATGTTTTAAAGCGCTTTCAAAACGATACGCTGATACCGCCAAGTGTTCTCCGCCCAGGAAGTTTTGGTGACATTAAATGGTCTGCCCCGTTTGTCTCCCTTACTCCGTCCCTGTCTTGCGGCGCATTTTCTCAAAAGTGGTTTATGGTCAAGCAGTTGCAGCGTTCTTCGATCGATGTCTTCTCGTTGGGTGCTGTACTTCACGCATGCACACAAAAAAGATGCCTAATAATGGAGATAAATAATCGTACTAATGAATTGTATGGACCAATGTTATTGGACTTAATGTATCCACAAACCAATCCGATCATGAGACTAAACTTTTTTTATTTTCTTATACGTGGTGCTAAGTATTCTCGCCCCATATTTTTATGGCGTCGGGAACGAAGCGGCACTAAAAAGAATGCCGAAACGACAGTGATGACCATGATTAAAAACTTGCCGAATCTCCGCTGGAGACTTCGAGGGCACAGTTGGAGTAGTCGGTGACGCTAAAAAATCTAAGAAACAAAATAAATAGCCTGACGGTCGGCGGTAGCGTCATGAGTCCTCACCGAGTGCGGAGTGTAACGGTCTTGGCATACGGTACGTGTTGTGCATTCGTTCTTTTCTTTTCTTTGCCGCCGTTGAATTCTGACGCCAAGACTCCTACCTCCTCCGTTCCGACGCGTTGTTTGTTATTAATTTGGCGAATCAGCTTCAAATAAAGATCGTGGCACCCCGTAAAGTTAAAAGAACAAAGAAAAAAGAAAGACAAAAAGGGAGATTTTGAGCAGCCAGTGCGGCCAAAGTAGCTGACCGCTCGCTCCCCTCTCATCGAAGAGACGGCGATCCGTGTTACCGAAACCACTGGCAGCCCTCCACCTGTTTCTTTATTCCTTTGTTGTTGCTGTATTTCGCCGATTGGGTTCGACTGTTCATACTTCACTGGCGGTGCCGACCGTGGCAACCGTTCTGGTCACACGGCGTTCTGTTTTGTCACGCGGTCGCGGTCCGACCGATGCAACCAATAATTCGTTAAATTGATCACAACATATAAAATGGCGGATGCGACAAAAAAATAATAAATGCAAAGCAGCGCGCAGTTTTCCTCGGCATGGCAGACAGGCGAACATCACTGAGATGCCATGGCGTTCAATAGCCGTCTTGCATGACGCACATGAAAAGATCATCATGATACGGCTGAATTAATTTGCTTCAGCGTATGGATGCTCAACTGCCTGGAGATTTTCGCGGTGTGTCCAGAATGCGAAAACTGCGATGACAAGCAAATCCGCGATAGATCTGCGGATCCTTGCATGCGAGGTGCGTAATGTGGACGTCGTGCGGTGCACAGAGCCGGTCAAAGTTGATGCCGGGGCATCTCGCGTACAGGCGGTTCACTTTTCGTAAGTTAACTCATGCAATCTCATCCTCCCTTGCCAGAAACCTACCGTGCGCCGCGTCATTCAGTGGGAGACTAATGGCGCAGATTGGGATATCCAACTTCAGAGGCAATCAAGGAGGAATTCATGGTAAAGACCGTTTTTTTAAACATTCGAAGATGACGTGGCGAATATGTTCGGGCAGAACTCGACGGAGTGACAAGATCACGCCAGTAGTGGAAAGCCCGGCGGTCTGGACGACGTGGCGTAGCGGGACCTGCCTGCTGGTTGCCGTAGGGCCCCGTGGCGCTAAAAGCGACACAACTGCGCTAATGACAGGGCGCGCCTCGGAGCAAGAATGATCGCGATTTAGTAGGCTGGCCAATCTGCAAGCTACTGGCGCGCGCCTCATCGCACCTCACCGTTAACGCACAAGCTGCACTGTCGACCCGAATCTGGTGCGCGCAACCACGGTGGAGCACCTGGATTACGTCAAAGCTGTCTTCCATCTGGACGGCGCGAAAGCCACCGACTCACCGGTCGCCTTGCAAAGTGTCCTGGAAGGGAGAAGAAGCGCGCGGAAACGCGATGGCAAATTCCAGTCGTTCATCGCCGCGGCCACCAAGATCACGCAGCCTGGCCGCAGGCAGAGACCGCTTCCCTATAGTGCGGAGGACTCAGGATTCCGGCGCCCGGCCTCGCGTGTCCACTGCGTAGGCGCAATCGCCCACCTGCCTACGTAAGGCGACCTGTCGCCAACCACCGGGTCAAGTGCTCGTCACATCAGTCATAGGTTCTGGTAGCGGTGCACGGCAGGAGCCCCATGTTCTGCGGCAGACTCTGCTGCCGCAGTACGCAAAGAGTCGCAGCAGAGTATTGGTCCCAGCTTGGATATCGCGTGTTCCGATTCAAATAAAAATTGTTCTTGCTTATTTCACGCCTTTGATCCCAATAAGTGCCGCCGTTGTATCGTCTTCGCAGATTGCTGGCACTCGCCTGTGCCGTCGCGCGCCTCGGCGTCTCGTCATCTTGCATTTAGCGGTATCGGCAGCAGCTGCCGCCGATGCAATCGATGCTCGCCGTTTAGTGTTCTCGCCATGTCGCAAAATCGGCGTCGCCTCAACGTCGTCGTCTTTGCTAGCGACGCATCCGGCGAAAGCAGCGTGTTGATCCCAATAAATGCCGCCGTTGTAGTCGTCTCGCGGTGCTGTTGCTCGCCTATTCGCCGTCGGCGTGCCTCAGCGTCGTCGTCTTTTGCTAGCGGCGCATCGGCGAAAGCAGCCTTTGATCCCAATAAATGCCGCCGTTGTAGTCGTCTCGCGGTGCTGTTGCTCGCCTATTCGCCGTCGGCGTGCCTCAGCGTCGTCGTCTTTGCTAGCGGCGCATCGGCGAAAGCAGCCTTTGATCCCAATAAATGCCGCCGTTGTAGTCGTCTCGCGGTGCTGTTGCTCGCCTATTCGCCGTCGGCGTGCCTCAGCGTCGTCGTCTTTGCTAGCGGCGCATCGGCGAAAGCAGCCTTTGATCCCAATAAATGCCGCCGTTGTAGTCGTCTCGCGGTGCTGTTGCTCGCCTATTCGCCGTCGGCGTGTCTCAGCTTCGTCGTCTTTGCTTGCGGCGCGGCGGCGGAGGCGGTTGATCTGACATACCGCGTTCGGCTTTGGCTAGCAGACGGCGTTCGTAAAATGGCGTCAGCTGTTGCTGGCTTCACGCGGCGGTAGCGTGCGTGCTTCCATTCATTCGGCGTTCGTTGCCATGGTGACGGCGAGGAACGCAGACGAACTTCATGTTGCGGAAGAACGCTGCGGCGCAGCGATACCAGGTGCGTTCTAAGGCCCTTCCCGCATGCTTTTCAATGGGCGGAAGGCGAACAAAAGAGTTCGAAATAAGGACTTAACGCAGAAGGCTGCATTTCTCCAGCGCCTCATAATTTGACGAGCCTTGCACGAAAAGCATGTTTTTTTGGCCATCCCGCGTCCTGTTTTTTATCCGTAACATGGGTCTAAAGTATCAAACTGCAAAGGTTCCACACAATCTGCGGACCTCACAATTTTTGAGTGGCTCGAGTAACTTTTTTTTTAGCTTGTCTAATAGTCAAATTATACACAAATCATAATATTGCGAGTGCTCTAAACTGCATCTATTCAATTAAAATGTCGCTAACTGGGTAAGTGGTAAAACAGGCAGAATAAAACAATAGCGTTTGTGTGCCATATAATAAGGCGAGTATAGTAGATAACCATGGCCACGGATCAAACTGACAAATATGTTAATTGAGAAAAATGTATGTAATGCATCGTTTGGCTCTTTCACATGGTATTGAAATATATCGGTCGTAGTGCATATGATTTTTTAATTTGCAATTTGTAAGGAATCAAGAAGAACTTCTAACACTCGAAGTCGCTGTAAATGATATGAGGGCAAAAATAAAAACAACAACGCTCTGCAACATTAAATTTTGAAGAGACTGTGTTAAACATGATTTATTACATCCGATAAATAGCCACCTGAAGGAAGCCGAAACAATTCAGTTCACACAAGATTACTCTTTAAATTTGGGTTCGGGTACGCAAAGTCAAACGTTTATTTCCGATGCTAATGGCTGCATTCCTAACAAACACTTGCGAAGAATGAATGCCAATGAAGCGTTAAAGAAGAAAAGGCCATGCTAGGAAAACATATGACTTCGTTAAGAGAATTATAAGGTGCGGAACGATTGTTAAGATCGCTATTTGAATAAAATATATTCAGATAAAATTGCCAGGCTTTCAAAATTGTTTAATCCTAACTTCAACTGACGCCCTACCAAACTTAAATTTACTCGCGCTTATCTCGAATAAAAACAAAAAACTGCTGGTCACACACGAATTTGAAAAAAATATAGATCCAGAAAACGTCCTATCTAATGTATAACTCCCGTTCACTTTCTTCAAGCCCAAGTTACATATTCTGGCACGTGAATAGTCGGAGAAGAGAAACAAAATAGTGCGGTTTTAATAACATTGTAACTGTATTTTGTGTTAGTTTAGAGAGAGGGGAAAAGTAGTCAAAACCTTGTGGGCGTTTGGGATGCCCTCTGTAGATGAGAAATTTAGCCAGTGCAATACTACTGCTAGCCCGGGATCTTTAGCGGGCTTCATGCAGTAGTGGTTACACGAATACGCGCAGGTACGGTACTCATCCAGACCAAAGCGGGCAGGGGTTGGGATTGATCCTAGGATCCCTGGGTCGTACAGCGCGAGCTTATCCTCCCCGCGGCCCGAGCTCCGCGGTGCGCTAGCACACTTGGCCAATGATTTCCCCGTTTCCATACCTGGAACGGACGTTCCTCACGGAGGTACTGAAAGTGTTTTAGGAAGTCGAAGGAGGTGTCATGTTTCCCTGTGCTCCAGACCTCCGTAAGCGGACCGCCGATTGTATGTCTCACGCCGAGGATGAGCCTGGATGAAGCACCGTTGTAGATTGTGTAGAAGAACGTGATCTGTTAAGCGAAAAACAAACAAAAAAAGGTGCAATTAAAAAATATGCCCGAAGTTGACGAAACAAGTTTTGTTTCTTTAAAACAAGCCCGTATCTTATTTTTTGCGACTGTTGACGCAATCTACAACCAGAAGTCAACATTTTGATGCGTCAGGCAATTTGTAGTCTTAAGATTAGGCTGTTCAAAGTAATAAATATTTTAACGTGAGATCCAGTGACATAATATAAGCTACGGTCGACTGATTATGCCATTAGGACATTAGAATATTTTGATCCGTATAATCGATTAATACTAAACTGATTATTAAAACATAAAAACAATAGAGCGCCATTCCTAGTCTGCTTAAAGACGGAAATATCGCTTCCTTGAGCACGCTAAAATACTGGGTGTTTGTGAGGAACAAAAGAGTGGTTTTTGACCCGTTTAAACAAACTGCGAATCACCGAATGATGAAACTCGGTGAGTATGTGAAGCTAGTGGTGGTGCATGATAGAACTCGAATGTTTGAACACATGACGTTACCTTGAGAAAAAGGTAAATAAGAAAGACGCAATTTTTTTAATAAGCCGATGTTCACCTCGTCGAAACAAGAACTGACACTGTGGACGCATGTGACATATGTATCAGTAAGAAATGACATGTCAGAAAGAAAGAACACAATGTCTTTTTTGCTGACAGTATTTTTCACTGATACAAATACTACATATGCCCACAACGTAAATGATTGTTTTGATAATACTACAGCAAGGGGAGCATCGGCTTATAGTGAAATATTGTTTTCCTTTCTTATCTTTCGACGCACGTAACGTTATGTTCTCAAATCTCCGCATTCCATCGCCCCGCCCTCACATTCGAATGTAGTTTAATCTTCCGTGGTGCATAATTCATTTACGCGGGCCAAACAAAAAATCGTTCTCTTGTATCACAAACACCTTGTTTATATTCATCTTGAAAGGCGCTAAATTTCACTCCTGGTTATGGGCCAAACAACTCGGCTCATCATTAGCGGGATGTGACCAGCCTAGTTTTACAAACAATGACTGGTCCACACCTGTGTTATAGCGGAACAAGCATTTCCGCTTTGCTTTCGTAGAAATCTGTACCACATTCATCTAAGCACATTTTGCTTTCGGTGGTGCGACGTTTCTTTCTGGTTTTATTGAGTGCAAAAGTTGTCCACCAAATGCTGTCAAATCTCCTACTCCTTGTTGGTAATTGTGCTTCAACGCCGCGTGTTGTGACACCAAATCATCTACTGCCCTTCTCGAGGACTTGGCTGACTTGGTGCACACTAAATATTGAAGGGCGTAAGTCAGCTGCTATTCCAGGTCTAACCCCTCAAGGATGTTGCAGCAACATCATCCGGATAATTTGGACGCTTTTAGAAATGATACAGGTGATGCTAGCAGCCTACGAGAGGTCTTGTCTTTTCGAACATCAATTTGCAAGCCACAAGTTTACAAACGAGTTAACGGGCGTCAAGCCCCACAAGCCTGTTTTCACATGCATAACAACAGCAACACACAATAAATCACGCACAAGAGAGGAATCATGAACATGTTCACTGCCCCACTACATTCAAAGATACTCATCTGCGGGTGACCACCCCTACAATTACTTCGGTTACACGTGGTACTGCTTTCTTCTGCCAACAGTTCGCGCAACCCATAATATAGCTAAGTTCAATTAATTCATCTCCAGGTAAAAAGCATTGGTGCGGGCAATAATTATTTCATATCGCCAATAAAACAACCTAGAATGAAGCGGGTGTTAGTGCGGCGTACACAATTGAAGAAGAATGGTTGCCGCATTTTTGTGTAGCACATTGTTCCACCACTTTTTTACACCCTTCATTTCTTGAACGGTGTTAGATATCGCCCTATTTAGTGTTTCTTAAAATGTGTTTTAGGAAACAAATGGTGCTGAAATTATTTGTCATAAGTGTAAGTCTCTGGAAAAGCGTTTTTACAATCGTACGAGCGTAACATTTCTTAGTGTATACCAAAACAATTAATTGTGTTGTCTTCGTTTACTCACAGCGCAGGTATCGTTGGCTTGTAGAATAGGTCCGGCGATCTCGGATTGCACTGCAGTGTCACTAGAACGCAAAATCAAAAACCGACCTGACAAAAAAAGAAGAGAAGCGAGAGAGAAAGGGAGCATTTAATCTGGCATCCACCAAAATGCATGTTTTAATAGAACATCGCGAGCGTTACCACGGAGTAGATTGTTAAGGATTGCAGCAGCATTGTAGAGCTATCGGAATCTCCATCGATTCAACACGTATCTCGGACATCACGGCATTCTTTCACCATTGTAAGAAGTTAGCCAATGCGAACTTAATTAGTTATTTATACAATTAAGGAGAAGGTTATCATAACAATGGTGCTTCCACATCATATCGTAAAATAATAGTCCGTGTAATATTTTTTTTATAATTATGTAAAAAAGGCTTTGCAAAGCTCGAGGCGGTGAGATTGTGCAAGTTTCCCTATGCTGATCTGCAGAGCCGTCAATTCCACACCGAAGCATGCATGTAGAAATAATTTTTCCTGATTTTTCTATAAAAGAGTCACAACATGTACACATAATATCATTAACAAAAAATAAAATATTTCTATGCAAAAACAACAAAAAAACTAAAACGTTACGAATCACGTCATGTAAACACGTTTTCGAGACACAATCACAGAATATTTACCAACAAACTGCTTTATACAAAATAGCTAAACATATATCACTATAAGCATCCTTAAAGTAATTTCACGAATATATAAAAAAGATATGATTAGCTATTATTGTAGTTGTGCTATAATTTCAGAAACGAAGCAGATTTGTTTTTTGATGTGGCCAGATTGCACATCAGTATCTAAATAATTCCGTCTTTCATTTCTTTTACACTTTCGTTAATTGTTTTAGGTGTCCTAAATAACTTGGGATTGAACAACATTCAGTAATGTATTGCCCCCAAAAAGAAATAAAACGACAACAAACCTTCACCAGAAGCTGAGCTAGTTTGTCTTCCTTACGGGGCTTTTGCCGCGCGACGTCGGCTCCACAAAGACATTTTCTAGAACCGACAAAGGCGGTGCAGGCTGTGCTGCTCTATCGTAGGGTTGTAGACGTCATGCGTCTGTCTAGCTTAGCTTTATAGTTGTGTTTCCTTGCGTTGCCTGAAAGCCCCCCCCCCCCCCCCCCTCCGCTTTTCAAAACACGCCCAAAGTGAGTTTTTTTTTCAGAGAGCCGTAAATGCTGCGCATGTCATAAATCTTTATAATGTGGGCGAATTTAATAGTCTTCGATGATGCTCACCATGTTTCTCATTGAAATACTACCTTACAATTAATAATTACAAAGTTAATTATTAAGAGTAGTCATTACCATAATTATATCAAGCACTCCTTCTCTTTTTCAAAATTTGTCATTTGGCGGAGACCAATACTGCATCATCATTTTTTTGTGCGAAGCATATCGCACAGAAAAGTCTCGAGAAAAGTACGCATGCGTACTTTCCACATGAAAGATATGGTCCGCGTTTTGTAAAACATCCTGTATACGTGTAGGTGCAGTATAGCTGAGTGCTTCTCCCTAAGACATGGCTTTCATATGGTACACATTTTAGAGAAGTATAGAAAAGATGACTGGGATTATCGTTGTATGAACTGACATGAAAACACCCAATAACAAAACCCTTGTAGTGATCACATTTTAACTGCGTTTCATTGTACGGTACGCGTTGATACTCACACATGGTCGGCTGGATCGTGTGCCGTCGCAAAATGTTTGTACACCGAGATACCGACTTTCCAGATACTACATCCTAGCCTTGTTTTCTTGGTGACAAAGCTTCCCTGTGTGCGGGCTTTGCGTTTCACTCTATTGGGCTGTCCATCCAATTCTCAACAGTCGGCAGCAGGTACGTCTACCGAACGTAACTCCTACGATAGAGCGGCATCGCTGTACAGCCTTTGTCAGTTCTAGAAAATGTCTATTTGGAGACAACGTCGTGCGGCAATGCCCATATAACGAAGCCAATCTAGCTCAATTTGAGTGAAGGCTCGCTATCGGTTTTCTTCTTTGGGAGCATAACATACTCAATGTTTTCCAATTACAAGTTAGCTCGAGATACTGCAGACCATTAGGAATAGTTAAAAGAGATCAAATATGTTTTTTTCCTAAATATTGACGTGCAATTTCGCCACAATTTGACAAATCAACTCCGTTTCTACGTTAATAACGCAACTTAAACAATGGCGAAGCATATCTTTCTTATATACTCGCAAGAGTCATTAAAGATGCTCATTTCGATATATCTGGCTGAATTTTATTTGAAGTCGTTTGTTGGTAAATAGTGAATCTGTCTCTAAAACGTCTTTGCCTGACGTGTCTCGTAGCTTTCTTGCAAACAAATCTGATATTGTATTTTTTAATATTTTGTATCTATGTTGAATACCTTTCCTAAAATAAGTATTAAAGGTTATTACTGCGTGCATGCATTGATATAAAATTGACGGCTGTGCAAAATTCAATAGTGAAACCTCGGCAATATTTACGACTGGAGCTTCGAAATTTCATAACTCCGGAAGAAAGTTAGGTTAGTTAGTTAGGTTAGGTTAGGTTAGGTTAGGTTAGGTTAGGTTAGGTTAGGTTGGTTAGGTTAGGTTAGGTAGGCTAGGTTAGGTTTGGTTAGGTTCGGTTTCTTTGCATAAAGGTTAGGTTTCTTTACATAAATATAAAAACACGCACAATCTGACGTGCAATAACCCATAAACAATTCACTGCAACGAGTGCATAATATTTTTATTCTTTAAGTACATTAGTATATTTTAAATTGATTTATGAGGTTCATGTTAACAGAATATTGATGTATTTACCGAATTCAAGGATCATGACATTTTATTTAATATTAGGACAACCGTGACAAGATTGGTAACTCGAGTAAGCTTGGGCAACGAAGGGCAACATATTTAAGGAAAATATAATTGCGATGGCGTATCATTGATGACGATGCTCGACCCATTATTTCATGCGAAAAAAACTGTCTCTGACGTTTCGACGAGGACGCAGGTAGAACTTACATAATATAAACAATTCACTATATTATAACAAAAACCAATACACAGAGATCCCGCTTTTTAATAAAAACCCTAACTCATTCCCATGCCTGCCATCGCATCGTGTGTTGGTGAGTTTACTTGCCGAGCGTAAAACGGTCACATCCTCTCAGCAGGGGAACCTCTTCCCACGAGTATCCAACACGCAATAAACAAATAACAGACCATTTTGAACGAAAAAAAAATGGCAGCGACCTTTATTAATTAAGTTCAATAATGCATTGCATGTAGTAGGGATTCGTTAAATTTGTATAGAAGACATTAAACGTCAGGTGACGTTTGGCGTCAAGTCGTGATGTCATGCCTCATTACGTCACGTCACGTGACATTGTAGGGTCACGTGACACCGTGATCACCACGAACCCCATGACGTTACGTACTATACGCCATGATGATTTCCCCGCTAAATTAAGCGGGGAAATTGATGTCACGTGACCTGACATCATTTGTTATCGCGTCACCTGACGTCACGTGTTGTCAGTGACCTCACAGCATGTGTCGCTATATCACGTGAGCTTACATCATTCGATGTTAGATCACGTGACACCGTGCCGTCACGTGACATGACCACGTCATCTGACATTGGGCCACGTGACATAAGGACTTAAAACTGACGTCAATTTTCCCACCAAAGTTAGCGAGGAAATTAATGACACGTGACATTGTCACGTGATGTTGCTAGACCAATTGACCAAGAAAGGCCCGCGGAGGTGTTTAATTAAAGCCATAGCTTTAAAATCCTTTCATGCTTTAAGACGCGTTTTCGTGGGTCAAGCGACGCAAAGAGCAAGTCACCTTCTTCGAGTCCACTGGTGTGGTCTCTGGTGGGCGAGGAGCAGAAGTGTCCGACCCGGACGAATCCTTGTCCATACCGGTGTATCAAGGGCACCTCCCTTAGGCACAATAGGCTTCCAGTCACAAAACGAAGAGTCAAAGTTGCATCCCAGATTGTAGTCCCCTGGAAAGAGCATTCCCAAGTGTCCGCATGAAATAAACGCTGGTTAACAGATGTAAGTATGATTGTAATTGAACGCGTTGATTTCATGTAACCGCCTAATACACTGGCGAACTGGCGTCATCTATCGGGTAGGTATAGAACACTTTAGAACCGCGTATACATATCTATAATTGTTTTGCTTTTTTTTATTGTGAGTCCTGAGATAATTTTGTAACTGCATGCTTTCTGCGAAAATTTCTCGTAGGTATACTGAGTACATATGATCTCGAAAATAGTCCAAAATTTTCAGTCTACTTGAATGAACACATAAAAAGACGTTTATATGTGACAAAAAGCGCTTGCACTATGGCATCCCTTCCGATAAAGCCAGTATCACTTTTTGCTATCTGGATTAGTGGCACAGCGTTTTGTCGCCTCATGAACATGGTTTCATCGAAGGTCAAGGTACGCAAACGCTTCTTGAGGACTTTTTGATATCATGAATCTATCCTTTCAGCGAAATCAAGTTGCTTCACACACTATCTTGTTTAATATATTATATACGATAGTATATGCCATTATCTGTTCGGAAAACTGTTGCACATGGTTTGGGTCACATCATACATTGATATGGCATAAGTGTGTGTGGTCATTGTGCTCTACGTTGGCAAACGAGAATTAATTCAAATTTGCGTTTTCGCTAAACAAATGTTTCCTACGATTTACGCCTGGGAAAGTACATAGATGTGTTTAAGACATTACTTATGCCCGATTTTATTTCGCTATTGTTCGAAACGGTTTACATGGGCATTGTTGGTCTAGCCCTTTTAAGAACACTTATGTACCTGCAGTGATCTAAGGCCTAAAGATTGCTTTTGGTGGCCTCGCTGTTCCATGAGATTGTAAATAAATAAATTGTTTAATGTTAGGCAGATAATATGCCAACACTATTTAGTTTACTCAAACAGTGGAAGGAAAGTGCAAAATATAGTGCTCAGTATTTAGCGAAAAGCCGAAGTAATTGAACACAGATAGATAAACTAACGCGTCTATACGACAAAATAAACGTAGCAGTTAGTAAGTGTGTAATGTTTTCGCTGCCTGGGTCCCGAAACGATATCTAGTAACTGCAAATGGATGTCCAAACATTCCGAAAAATGTTCCCATAGGCTACTCACGATTGAGCTTCTCTTGAAAATGATTTGGTAATGCTTTCATTGTGTCACTGTTTCACATAGCCCTATATTTTGTTACACTGAATAATTTCCAGGTGTTTTATATCCGAATGTTTTCACTCTTTTTCTTCTGACTGCACTTCCACGTGGAGAACTGCAAACTGGATCAGATTAATACCGCAGAAGCTCACATTTTATACGTGCAGTAGTTGTGGTTAGGGTTAAGCAACTAAGTAGAATGAAACAAGTAAAAAACATAAAAAAGTGATGTGGGAAGAGGTTCAAGAGGCCTCATGAACGGTATTTTCTCACGTTTGTGAAAATTGTGTCAAGATATATTTTTATCACAGTAAGCAACTCACCGCAGTTACGTTCGTCGCTGCCATCCCCACAGTTGTCGACATAATTGCACACGTCAAGATGGAAGATACAAGCTCCATTTGCGCACTTGAAGTCCCCTTCGCACGACGAGAGATTAGGAGCTGAAATAAAGAAATAAGTGACATAGAAACTTACATGAAGCCTGGAGCGGCTCCATACATTGGGACGTTATTTGCTTTCAATGTAGATAATGGAAATGCAGTAATTAAAGCAACGCACTAATCAAGACAGACACAAAATCAAAGAAGGTCACTTACGAGGCAAGCCGCAGTTTGCATACTTGATTTCGTCTATGGTGAAGTGCCCGACATTCGCAGGGTAGTGATACCCACTAAAGTGTAGCTGAAAACACAAACATAAAGGCGGCCATATTAAAACCACACAAATGACGCGCCGCTTTTACATATAGCTACTGGCATATTAAGAAATGCCGGGCGCGGCGAGAATTGAGTATATTAAATCCTCTGTTCAGCCATCGAGACAGCTGAATTGTCCAATAAAAGTGCCCCAAGAACGAGACGCGAAGCAATAAGTGTGAGACATTACACGTCACTCTTCGCTTTTTCTAAAGCGGCTTTACGGGTGACTCATAGTAGGAATTTCGTTGTCGGCGTTTGTTGCTGTCGGTCGTCGCAGCGGAGATGGAAAACCCTTCATGGCGCGAGGAAAGATAGATCGGGTGTTTCCATTCGCCGCGCCGCTCGAAAAGGGAAGGTTATGCGGCCTCATCTCCGCTGATCTTTGAACATCAACATTAAACTTTCCCTTCACCGCTGAACAATACCGGAGAAACCTGCACCTTCGCTTGCGTCGACACTTCCGCAGACCCTTTCTAGTGCCGCCGCCATGCCAAGACCGTACTCCGTTCAGGAGCGAGCGCGGAGGAACGGCTGGTTTCCGCGGTCCCCGTGTACGAATACCTTCGACCTGACCAATACACAACAGACGTTTTATGGATGTCATGCTTCGCCGAATTGAGTGCTCTCTGCAGCGACAGCGTCCCACTTATCGTAACCGGCAACTTCAAGCGTCGACCTTGGTGGCCGCCGTAACGATGGCTCCCCATCATCGCCGAAGCGGGATTTTGCCTATGCGTGTTGTCCTATGTCAGCTAACCGACAACGCCTGCCGGCACCGCCGTCGACCTCGTGCTTACGAACATTGACACCCGCATCCAGCGTCTCGCCTTGCCCACTAGCTTTACCGATCACCTACTCGTGGCAGACGTCAGTGGCATCCAAAACGCCAACCACGACTGCAATGTTCATTAACCACTTCGCACCTCCGTCCTCAGCTACATGACGACATCATTTTGCCTCCATCCAGCGAACGCGCTACAGCTATCGCTTCGCTAACTGTAAACAAAAAAGTGTGCCGCTTTTTATTTTTTTTAATTCTTACATTCTAAAGCCACAATTTTATTGTACCGATAATAAGATGCTCCGAGGCTCTGCGTTTCTATGATGTCGATGGCTATAGACATTTTTTAAGGGCGCTGCCATCTTGTGAACTGCGGCGCCGACGACGCCGTCTAGCGAATTAAAACTTGAAATACCGCAGGTTGTGGCACCACAAATATTTGTGTAGGCAACGGTGTGGGTATGCGAGGAACTCGGCTGATCTCGGCTAATTGAATCGAGCTTGGCTAATGAGAGGCGAACACCTTGCCTCCCTAAATAACGAGAACAAAGACGGTGAGATGTTTTGATAAAGTTTCCACAGCAAAGCAATATATGAGCAGTTTAATGTAGTGTATGCAGGTAAGCTCTCGGCACTTCATAGCTATATTTTGAGTGGTTGCACGTATACGCTTTCATACCCTTCACACGCCACGGAGGAAGAGCATACCTTGTAGTGATCACCTAATCGGAACACTGGCACCCGGTTGCAATCGGTCGCTTGCATGAAAAGGATCCTTGGGGAATATGTGAAATTTCAATAACATTGGAGTCACACTCGCCCTGCAGCTTCTTGTGCTCATCGCACATTTTCCGCCATTGTTCTTATGCTTACTAAATTATGTATGCACGCGATGACGAGACATGTGATAGCCAGCCAACCGCAGATTTTCGGAAATTGTAACACTGAAAAAAGAAACACTCGGAACTTACCTCACACACGACGTCCGCCTCTAAGTCTTTTCTGCCCTTATCTTTGGCTGTTGCATGTCCTGTGTCATCGG
>JAZHYW010044045.1:0-140619 GCA_037355805.1 Ixodes ricinus | reverse complement strand
CAACGAGGTAGAGGGGCTTAGAGCGATAAACCGGGGTTCCGGTCTGCACTCGAAAGTGACCCCCATAAGGCGGCTGCCATTGTACGCAAATTTGACCACTCGTCACATGACCAAACCAAATACGTGACGTCACAGGAAAGATGGCAGCGCCCAGGCAGCGGCTGGTCCCAGCTGGGCCGGAGCTTGTCGGATGCGTTGTTTGTTGTCGTTCGTGTCGGCGAGTTGATTTCAGACGCGGAAGCCGTCATAAGAGGCCGGTTGAAAGCGTCTTCAGAGTTCAGCGTGGTGTCTGACGTAGGTATAACGTGAACAGAAGGAGGAACGGTGTGCATTTCGCTGGTGACCGACGGGGATATTGCCACGAAAGAGACAATCGGCCCTACGTTGCTCGGACCTCGGATTGATTCGGATACCGCAAGTAAATTTTAAAGCGACGTTTCTGTGCTCTCGTTGACCATCGGAATCTTCGAGGTCTGCAGTGAAGCGTGTGCAATATGTTTGGATACGCAGTTTAGCGACGGAAATTGCGTGAGTCGTGCTTGGCAGTGTGCAATCGTGGTGCCGCTTCGTTCAAATGACCGAAGGCTCACTTTGGTTGTGCGGCGCACCGGAGAGCTGCCTTCAAGTGCTTCAAGTTGGTAGTTCCTGTGCCGTGCTTTAGGTGATGCTGTGCTACTTCCTAAATTGTTCTGGCGTAGACGTGCACTTTCACGGAGCACAGGTGTTGCAGTTGGTATTGATTCCGCTTGTCTGTCGCACGTTTCGTCGACACAAGTTTCATCAACACTCGGTATGCGAATTGCAAGCTGTATGGGCATTTCATCGCGCGTGTTACCTACCTAGTCCACCCGTTCACGCCGCTTTGCGACGACAGTCTGCAGCGGCTCATTACCAGAAAAGTGGTTCCACATCCATTTCAGTTCAGTTCGTCCACGGCAGTCGCCAAACCTCGAAGGAGAGGATTTATTCGAACAGAATGCCTCTAAAACAATGCAGCTTTTTTAGTGGTCAGGATAGACTCTCTTCTGTCTGTTTTGTTATATTGGCACAGATGCTTGCTCAGTCCTATTTTCTATCAATATTTACTATTCTGGAAAGTTCCAGGCCATGCTCAGCTGTCATCGTATGTTCTGGTGGAGGTGCTGCACATTTTACCCATAGCCCTTCACTCTGTGTGGACCCTGGCGGCTCCTCAGCCCAGTTGCCCCGCGTCTTAAACGCCCGGCGAGCCGTGAACCAAGTCCTATCCCAAGCCCGGCAGAAAAACCGCAAGACGAGCGAGTACCGCAAGGACTAACCTTGGAAATGCACCACAAAGAACCTGAAGTCCGAGCCAGTCGCTGCTACCAGCAAGAACCACCGGAATTCGGTCTTTTGCCAGAAAAACCGAAGCTGACTAAGCCAACAATGACAAACCTGTAGCAGCAAACCATGTCCGCTCCCATCATCGTTTGCATGCCCGTCGCACCTCACACTCCGATGCCCTTTCACGCAAGGTGTATGAAGACGTCGAGGGCTGGATTGAAATATATGGCCGTGTCGTTTGCCACAGTGGGTAGACGGACAACCAGCTCCTGCAGAACCTATACTTCTCGTGGAAGAAACTGCCAGGCACTGGTCTGAGAACCACGAATCCTCCTCAACGTTGTGGGAAGTTTGCACGATCGAGCTGAAGTCCACGTTCATCAGCCAACATTGACCAGGGAGAGCCGAATTCCCGATTCTGTCCAGGATGCGGCCCCAACAAGAGCGTCACCGCCTTCGTGGAAGATGTTTTGGGCGTAATCGAGCACCCACGCCAACCCTGATGTTACAGAAGACAAGAAGCTAAGAATTCCATGTCCCTCATGTGAGGTACCACACCTCCGGCAGCCTTGTCCGCAACTCCACGACAACAGTCGAAGGGTTCATATCACCGTGGCTTCCAACATTGAATGTGCACTGCAGGCCCGAGCCTGTCGCTATCAACAACTCCCCAGCGTCTCGACACTCGAGTCGTCCAGCTGCAACTTCGATGCCAGCCTCCCAGGCATCCGCGACATCCACGACGTTGTCCGGGAGGAGACCAGGAAGCTACTTCCTGCCATCAGTTGCCCGGCATTTATTTTGATTGCCGAGATTGTTTCGGAACAAGTTCAACAGGCATTTCAACTGGAGACTTCCAGCAAAGCGGCACCTTTCGAACCAAGGGCGACTTATGCCACAAAGTCACGATGACCGCCATTGGCTACCCGTTACTATTCAATGCCGATTCAACGAGACACCCCAACGCCGAAGCATTCATACATGCCCGAGCTTGCTGCATAGATGCAGAAAACTACCAGGAAAATTAGCGGATTAGAAGCCAGCCCTGCAGCTTCAGTGCGTCAGATGTCAGTGGCCGCACATGACGTATGATTACAAGACGGCATCAGTCGGTCAAAGTTGCCATTCGACCAAACTGAACACCGATGTGCCAGGAGCATCATCCGACAACAAGCAGCACAGGTACTATGACTGAACGCCTGACACGAGACTGTCGCAGAAAGAACTCGTTATGGAACCATTTGCAAAGAACCAATAATTACGTAATCAAGTGGAAATCAACATATTTGATGCACTAACCTAATAAACATATTTCCGCTCGCCTTCACGTCTTCAGAGTCTCTACACAAAGAATTGTGTTCACCGCACGTGCTGTAACTTTTGAATACACTCGCATCTCTGACCCCTCAATATTAATTAATGGGACATACCAGACTGGTTGCATTGGGCTGCACTCGTTCCACTTTTACTGAACATATGGCGCATCCGAAAACCAACTCCAGTGATGTGAAAATGTTATTTATTAATTTATTCTCTCCAGGGGCCTTTGTAGACATTGCAGAGAGGATACTTAAAACTATGCACACGATAATAACATTAAAGCACACTGCTGTAACTTGTTAGTTGCAAAAACAAACACACCTCTGAGCATCTAGTTTAATGGTATGTGTTCATGCATTGTTATATAGCAGGACACTTTCAATACGTATGACACACTAGCCCCTTTGCAAAACCCCATCAAGCAACACAACTGTCGCCATTTTTTTTCGGTGCAAAGCACACGAATATACCCCAGTTCACGTCGAACGTTAATGCAGCATTCGAGTCCAATAGGCGCTCAGCCGAGTTCACAGTGATGGCGGACATAACATTCTTGTCGAACAAATGGCCAAAGTATGAAGGCCTTGGGCAATTAGAGTAATAGCTACTGTAATTCGTTCCATCACAATTTGGCAAGCGGCGAAGGCTACAGTCTTGGTGAGTCAATAGGCATGTTGGAGAGAGGCACATGACAACATATCATCAGAGTGCTCGTCAGCACAGATTTCTCACATGCCTTCAGTCCGTCAATCTGATTGGCACGGGGGCTGGGGCGGTTGCCCTTTTTCAGGTTATGGTAATACGAAGTATAGGCAGCCCACACTTTAGAAAGAAGTCTATTGAAAAGACCGAAAGGAACGGTAGTCAACATTTTTCAACAAGACTGCTTTTCGGGCAAGGGGTGAACACAAATATGAATCATCTTGTACGGGTAACTAGAACAAGTAAATAATTGACCGACTAATACAATGCACTCTTGGTGAAAAAAAAGTATTGCTGCAAAAAAACCTACGAAAGAGAAAATTGTGCAATTAATCTATGCGTACACCAAAAATAGCAAGTCGAATAGCATTGAAGCAGCTGCCTGCAACGATTTATTCATCCCCCCACTCAATAAAAACGTCATCCTCGCAGCTGAAAATAAGTGTGCAATTCGGATTCACAAAAAAAGGAAGAAAAGCGATCGAATGTAGAATCGTCGATTAGCACAAAAGGTTGAAGATCGCAGGAGCTTCCTCGCTAAAAGTTTCTATGGTTATTCGGTGACGCAGGGCTGAAACAACTTCCCCTAAGTCCTCACGCGACGTATACCTTTCGCTTCGATTCTCAGACGTTCAAACGAAGCTAGAAAAATGCGAATATATTATGCTAGGAGTTATATCGTAAAATTGTTTATAAGTACAAAACGTAAAGATCGCAGGAGCTTCCTCGCTAAAAGTTGGCTGTGATTATGCAGTTACCTAGGGCTGAAACGAATTCCCCTAGGCCCTACGTCCGATGTATACATATCGCGTCAATTCTCAGACATTCCAACGTTCAAACAAAGCTAAGAGAAAGCGAAAATTGCATGCTAAAAGCACTCAAAGTTCTATCGACCCTCGAACACATCCGGGAATCCGAGCACCGGTACGGCGACACGGCTGATGCTGTCTCGCAGGTGTTAATATCCAGATGATACAGGGCGATCTTGCGGAAAAAGGTAATAAAGTCTCATTTCTTCATATTTTCACATTATACCTGCGTCAGCGAGCACGAAGAAGACCGAAGTCGTCGGAAAGCAGCTACACATCGCGGCTACCGCGCACCGAACAAACTTGCATTCCCCAGCTCTGGGCGCTGCCATCTTACCGGTGACGTCACGGCTCTTGTGAGGTCACGTGACGTGTGGTCACTTTTGCGTACAAAATGGCGGCCACCGGGGGGTGCCACTTCCGAACTTCCGGTTTATCACTCTAAGCCCCTCTACCTCGTTGGTAAACAGAGTCGCTCCGCGTGTCGGTCTATACGTGCAGCCGTGCAGTTCCCGGAGTGGCCGCTGCGGGAGAAATGGCGGCGTTGCGATCGCCTTTAGTTTGGTTCTCGAGTACGGATCGGAGCCACTTTTTCAAAGCAGGCTCTATGGCAGTTTCCCAACTGAGTTGTTCTAGTAACTAGGGGTGTCGCGAACTTTTGTCGAACCGGATTTTTAGGTCGACCTTTCGGGGTTCGACTGGGTCGAACCGGTTCGACGAACCTTCAAACTTTTAACCAGATTCGACCGGTTCGACTTTGTGGACAGTGTGGCCAGACCTTGATACAATCATGTCAAGGTTCGGAGAATTATTTTTATGCAATGGGTTATTGTATTTTATTAACATTTATAATTAAAAGAAACCAATTCTAATCACTGAAGAAGTTAATAACTTAACTGTTTGTACTGTATGAACTGAAATAACCAATCAGCGCTGCATCTTAATTCATCCCTGTGCCATCACCATCCAGTCCGAAGCCAACTGGCCAGCCAGTCGCGCATGCGCACACGAGTCGAACCTCAATACAAGGTTCGTCAGACTTTCCATTAAAAGTTCGAAAAAGTCGAACTTGGTCGAACTCGAACCTCAGCCGGTTCGTGACACCCCTACTAGTAACGTTGGCCTACAGTAAGACTCACCTTACACTACTATAACTTTTAACGTGAAACAGTCTTTGGCCAGTTGCTCCGGATTCCGTGAAGCCGCATCTTGTGAAGTCGTGGCCTGTTACGTTACATGACTTCCCTTTCCCGCTAGATTTAGCGGGAAAATTGACGTCACGTGACCTCAACGCGAAATCAGTTTCCCGGCTAAATTTAGCGGGGAAAATAATGCCACATGACTTCATGTCACGTGAGTCTTTCTATGAAAAAAACAATAACAACCCAGTTAGGTTCATCCGCCACGCTCGACTGTCTCGCTCAACAACCGTTCCGTTCGACTGTTACATGCAGTTTCAAGTTTAATGAAGCGAACCGAGCTGAACTCATCACCCTGACGTGACCTTAGATCACAATATCACGTGACCTCATGACGTCACGTGACAGCGGGACTTGGCAAACTCACGTGTCGTCGTGTAACACACACTCGCACAGGATATGCCCAGATCATTCGTAACGCATTCTGTGCGTCTCCGGGCTTGTCAGATAGGATCAAGACATGCTTATATATATATATTTTTTTTAGTTCTCTAACTAAGCTCTGGCACATTTACAACTTGCTTGGAAATGGTGCGTGGGATTTACGGTTATGCAAAAGCATGACGCCACGCGGAAGATTGTCTTCACAGCGGCGGTACTTTAAATAATGGGTTTGAAGGTCACGTATACCTGCTTCTCTTGTTCAGCCCATTGTTTTTAGAAAAGTCGGATGTGCAGAGATTTACCTCGGGAAAGTACGAACGGAAATAGTGAAAACGTCTGGTGCTGTCAACAGACACGTGTTCTTGTGAAAGCGTTTGGCGCCAACATCTGATATTTGTCGGGTTTTTCATGAAGGGCAAAGAAAATAATCTTTATCCACGGGCATTTCTGTGCTGATGGTATGTTTAAGTATAATTATACATGTCTTTTAGTACGTTTTATCTTAAATGCAAGCTGGGTAAAAAAGCCACTTTCAACACAAACGCACATACTAAAAAAACGCAGTGTCAAAACACATCCTTCGCGCTTGATTTGGTCAGTTGGCGGTTACGCACCAATAGAAACACGAAAATTGCCGTGATCTAGCGCTTGCCGAGAATTCTGATTGGCCAGATTTCCTCCTAGCGTTAGTGGCGCTCGGATTTAATACGAAACGGATTATAGATTGAAATGTGCGTTTTTATCGCTCCAGAGGTTCGAACCGCCCGCAACGTTTCTGAGAATTTCTTTTCATAAGAATCATCTCAGACTGAAGCTGGTTATCGAACATTTGATCTTTTAATAGCTGGTGTAGTTTTGCAATGTTAAAGTGACTTGTTTTCAGGACTAAGTGATTTCAATGAAGGATTTGTCTTCTTTCGATTGCTTTATTACCCACTGGTCTCTTTAGTACCCTTAGGTCATCACCTTTGTTCCAGGAAAGTCTAGAACGTGACCAAACCACAGAAGCATTTCAAGAGATGACAGTTTTGCGCAAAGTTGGTTACGCTACTTTCCTCTGAGAAGGCACTGTAGCTTCAAGCCTGCGCTCGCAGTAGGAATCATTTGTGACTGAGATATGTTTCATCGTCAAAGCCTCATTTTAAGGTGAAGCCTGGAGACTCTCTAATGGTTGAGGTTATAATTGAATCTCGAAAAGTGTAAGTAGGTATCTCCACCTTCGAATAAAGTCCGGAACGTGCGATAGCACCGAAACAAGTGAAAACCTTTATAGTGTTTCTTAAAAGAGGTGTTTATGCAACTAAACCTGAACGGGTTACATTATTTTTAATAAAAAATCTTCGTAGGCTACTTAGCATAGACCCACATATTACATGTTTAGAGAACCAGTAATTGTAGAAATAATGTTTTAATGTTTGCCATTTGTGTGCAGTGACGAGACAGTATTCAGATGAGTTTCTAGTTTCTGCTGGGTATAGGGACACTGACACATAGGGGGCACTGTTGACGTCACGGACAGATTCATACGTGGCAGCATTGCTGAGTAGACAGATCTAAAGGTTTATTCACAGAGCGTATGGCGAATGTTGTGTCGCGAAACTAAGGTTTCGCGACCGAAAAAGTGGCGCTCCTCCGAAAAAAGTGGCGCGTGTTCCTCGCTTCTAGAGTAATTTTTTGCTGAAACCACACCGAGGCCTGTCAATCACCCGAAGGAGAAACGCGGACGCTGTCAATGGCCGCTCGAATTGGCTATGACGTCAGACCTTGGAAGCGGAGCAAGCTTTTCGAGGAGTCTGATCTTTGACCGAATCCGTATCCGAGCCAAAGCCGAAAAAAACAAACAAACATGGTGAGCGACAAGCGGAGAAGCGGTGCGTACGGGTCCTACTCGGTTGAAAGTGTGTGAACGGCGCTTTAGCAGTACGGGTTGGTGGCGCGATGCAGATTTATCAACTGCCGCGACGAGTGCGAGCACCGCATATAAACATGATAACTGGGGATAACTTCTTTTAGCGGCGCAAAAATGTCGGAAATGCTTCGAGATCATCCGCCTGTTCTTTGACGTTCGCTGTCTTTCCCGGGTTTGTCAAGACGCCCAGTGAGCCGAATCTGACGAAGTTTATTGAGTGGTATCAATAAAACAGACTGTCTCTTCACACTGTGCGTACTCTATATCATTTTGATGCGAAACGCTCGATATTTCCGGCGCAGATGACAAGGTTTGGCGAAACTCTCGTGAGCCATTACGTCACGGGTTTCGCGCGTCAAACTCCAATTGTGAACAGGCTGATTTCGCGAAATCTCGGTTTCGCTAAACTGTGGCGCGTTGAAAAGATGCATCGTGTGAATAAGACTTAAGGACGCGGCCAGCAAATAAAATTTACAACAAACAAATAACGGTGATAACGTGTCAAGTAAAATATTTATTTAGTGAATATAAAACATCAGCTTATGGATTAAAGTGGATCGGTTGGCTCAAAATATTTTGAGGGCTGACGTTTATAAGACAATAACCACTACCTGACATGCATAAAAAAAGAATAGAACAAAAACAAACAATACAAAAACGAATGAATATTGATTAACAGAAATTCAGGACGCAAACGAGATGGTGGAGATTACTAGACTGAACCCTCACGAAAGCATTGAGGACTTTTAGCCCTTTTACTAGGGTGACGCCTCATCTCTGGGAAGTTGTTGGCAATGTGAACCACCAAGATAACAAAAAATAAAATGTGTTCAGGTAAAAATTAACTTCCAAAACGCATACTTTCCCTATTAATCACTTTAAGTTACGTTTCGTTCATACTACGAGTACAACATGCGGCTTCTATGTATTATAACAAGGGCATTTTCTCGTATATATTTACACCGAAAATCAGCAATTATTTTTCGGTGTTTACTATTTTTGCAAAAAGATTGGAGTATTTCAGCTATTTCTTTTCTACGGTCAATGAAAACAATAATTACCGGTGAAGCAAAAAGAAATTGAAAAGCTTGATTTTTATTTACAGTGTCTTTACATCCATATAATGCTTCGCGTGAGTCCGAACATGAGCCAACGTTCGAGGAACCTTTAACGTAATTATTCTGAGCTCTTTGTTTACTTCGTATCCTGCTATCCTTCTGCTTGGTGTAATGACGAATAGTGAATAGATCTTAAGCAAACTGTTTTCACCAGAAGGAAGACTCTTAGACTCTTGTCTCTTTCTCGAGATTCGACCGATAACGACCGCCGCTGCAGTTTCGAGCACTGTTGTTAATCTCTGACCCTAATAAAAGAAATACATTGTGACAGTTGTGGTAGGGTTGCCTTGCTGCATGCCCATCCGGGAGGAATAACACGAAGCCGGGGTTTCCATAACGAGAAACTACATTTATTAAAGTGACATCGAAGGGTTGGTTAGTAATAAAGTATAATAATGCCGGGCATTAGACCTACGCGTCTCTGTGCCGTCCGTCCGTCTCCCCCTTCCGTGGGCGTGTCCCCCTCTTTTATACACTTGCGCGCCTGTCCTTCGTGCGGCTGTTCGCGCGCCCCGGACGTTCTTTACTCTGGGTGGTCAGCAGCGGCCTCTGGTGGTGGTGGCCGACCCTCGCTCCCACACAGTCTATGGTGAGGGACTGATTGACTTAGCTCCCTGATGGCACTGCCCCAACGTCAATGATTCCACAGATTCAAGACTGGCAGTGTGTTTGACTCTAGGTAAGAGTACGCTCCAGAAAAACGTTTACGAAAGAAGGGTTTCGACAAAAAATATTCCTCGCTCAGAACGAAAAGTTTCAGAAATCAGTGTTTTTCGACCTTAGCATATCTTGTATTCTTACACTTATGGGTGTTTATCTGCGCTTTCCGCTTAAAACAGGAAAGTCTACTGCCAACTGATAATTAGGGTTACGTCTTTTAGGGTTATTATGATAATGCAATGAATGCAAAGGTGCAAACCTTTGCACTCAGTATTGTAGAGGTTTATATTTTTCTCAAATTCAGGTGTGTTATTTATGTCTTTATTGTTTTTCCATCAAATTCGGTGTTTTTCGGCTCCGATATTGGGTGTCGGACCAAACGTTTACTTTTTTATTTTTTTTATTTATCAATACTATTAATCCTTATTGGAGGATTTTTGTAGGGTGGTACAAAAGTCAGAGGCATAACCATAGTGCAGAAAAACACTTATACAGAGGGTAAAAATTTATAAAACAAGCGGAATGGATGAGACATGGTATTTTCACATCATGAGCGCTCCGACATCATCCATGAACTGTGTTAGCGAGCTAGCCCGGACAACGTGTCCGGACAAACTGTTCCATTCCTGGACTGGTAGCGGAAAAAAATGAAAATTTAAAGCAATTATTTTTAGGTTGGAACTCCCTGGATAATTTCCCATGGTTTGAACGGGTTTCTCTTCCATCGTGGTGAATAAGGTACTTAGATTTTTCTATTGTAATCAAGTTATTGGCTATTTGGTAAATTAGTTTCAATCTCGTGAGCTTAGCTCTTTTTTTCCTAATGGCTGCACGCCGAGCACTCTACACAGCTCAGATGGTGAATCACGCGTGCCAAACTTATTAGTAATAATCCTTGCAGCGAGCCTCTGCACTTTTTCCAATTTGTGTATGTTAGTTTTTTGGGAAAGGGAACCAAACACGACTAGCTGGCATATTCAAGCACAGGCCGAATAAGTCTCGTGTAGGCCAACAGTAACGTTGTTTAAACGTTTTGAAACATCTCCTGGAACGTGTGACTTCTTGGGAGGGCGGACCAGGCAGGGACCGATTGGGCAGCAGTTTAGTAGAGCGACCCACACAACTGGCGCTTCCAACGTGGGGCCCGATCGGTCTGCTGCTTGTTCTGTTCGTCCCGGGGAGTCACACAGACCTATTGAGCGTTTAGCGTGGTGTAGAGGGATAAACGCTAACGATGCCCCCCAAGACGAGGTCGACCCCCAATAGGGACGAAGACGACTCGTCTGAGGGCGGAACTCAGGAACTGTCGGACGCTGCAGGGGCCGGAGAAGGCTCTAGTACGCGAGCATCTCCAGATGCTGGGATTTTACCACCAGCTCCAGCTGGAGGCGCGGCAGACATCGGCGAGTTTATGCGCGCCATGACGGCGATGATGGAGACGTTCTCGTGACAAATCGCGACGGCTCCAGGAGTCGCGAGTGCCGCGCCTACGTCTCTGCCTCGACCGCGGTTGTCCGTACCGACGCCGACCTACGCGGGATATTCCGACGGAAAATTGGTCCCCAATTTCTTACAGGACTTGGATGCGTATGTAGCCGCGTTGGGAGCATCAGACGAAACGGCCTTGGTGCAGATCGTGCCGATCGCGTTAACGGGCGACGCGTCGCGTTGGAGACGGTTGCAACGACCGTTTCTATCGATGTCGGACTTTTGGACGCGGTTTAGGGAGGAATTTTCGACCCCTGATTATGAGATGCGGATTAGGGACGAACTTGCTAATCGCACTCAGCATCCCGGGCTTTGAACCCCTTCGCTTACGAGCAAAGGCGCAGGGCAGCCAACGCAAACTCGGCCCGAGTGGAGACCCGTAGTGGTGGCGCGGCGGTTAACCACCGCGGAGGCGCGACTGGTCACGACAGTCGCGGGAATCATGACTCACCGCAGTTTGCCACAAATGAAGTGTCGCGTGAGGGTAACGATAGACAGGTTGCGCGTAACGACCGGCCACAGGTCAGGTGTTACAACTGTCACCGTCTTGGGCACATCAGGCGGCATTGCACTTGGGTAGCGTCTGGTTCTCAGGGTTTCCAGGGAAACGCCAAAGGCCGGCTCCACTAATCAGGTCCTCTGAGTCGAGGTTGCCGGCCGCTGCCGATGCCCAGCATTAGTGTGCCGACAGGGCGGAAACTGTGGCCGGCGACCGCGTGGCGATGGCCCCGTCGGCGTGTCGGGCTCAGAGCACGACACCTGAGAAGGGCCCGCACGTGCGGGTAGAGATCAGTGGTAGAGAATATTCGGCACTAATTTATACCGGTTCTACACTTTCTCTAATTGGCAATATTGTGTACGAGGACTGGCGTAACAGGAACCTTTGCGCGCGGGAACTTGTAACTCCGCTGCGTTTGGCGACAGAATTGGCCGAAGCGCAAGGGGCGATGCGCCTTCACCTTGGCCTTGACGGCAGACGAAGGAGGCAACGTTTCGTTTACTTGCCCGATATGTCAATTCCTGTTATTTTGGGGCAGGACTTCGTCTGTCGTGAGGGCATAATCCTGGACTTGAGGAACAACGGGTATCGTTATAGTGCGTTTTCCTCTCTCATTCCCTTTGTTGCCCCATCATCTCTGGTGCAGGGAATGGAACGTCCGCTCGCTGCGTCACATCAGGAGCAGGTATTAGCTACGCGAGTCGTGCCCGGGAACGTCGAAATGATAATTGCGTCTTTCGATGGGCCCGCCGACCAACGGCGGATGCTAGCGAACGCCTTGTCCCAACACGCAGCTATGTTTACCGAGAGACAGGGGCTTACGACTGTTTTACAACATAGGATAGATACAGGAGAGGCCAGGCCGTGGGGGTGTAATCCCAGACCACTAAGAGTACATAAACAGGCTCTCCTAGACGCGGCTCTCGAAGAGATGCTGGACACGGGGGCGGTGCGGCCATCGCAGAGTCTCTGGGCGTTTCCAGTAGTTTTGGCGCCAAAGAAAGACGGCACCGTGCGCCTTTGCGTTGATTACCGAAGACTTAATGAGGTCACTAGAAGGGACGCGTATCCTTTTCCCTCTATTGAGTCTATAATGTATTTGCTTGGAGGTGCGAGGGTTTTCACCACGCTGGATTGTAGCAGGGGTTTTCTCCAGATCCAGGTGGCGCCAGACGATGTCCAAAAGACGGCGTTCACCTGTTACAGGGGGTTATTTGAGTTTACGCGTCTTCCGTTTGGGTTGTCGAACTCACCGTCGAGTTTCCAACGGCTCATGAACATCGTGCTGGGTGATGCGAAATTTAACTTCGCTATGGCCTACATGGATGACGTTGTGGTATTTCTCCAAGTCGTTCAAAGAGCACCTAACTCATCTCGAGATCGTTTTAAATCGAATGATTGAGGCCGGTCTAACAATTAATCCAAAAAAGGTGCAGCTGGCCGCCTCAAAGGTAAATCTTTTAGGCTTTGTCGTAGACAACGGTACCTTGAAGCCAAACGGTGATAAATTGAGGGCCATTTTCGATTATCCACCACCGCATGATGTAAAGAGCCTTCAAAGGTTTCTGGGGATGGTTGGCTTTTACCGGCAGTTCATCCCGATGTGCGCGGAGCTGGCGCGGCCATTGAATCTGCTGCTCCGGAAAGGCTCGAGGTGGGTCTGGGATCCAGAGCAGGGGGCTGCCTTCTCTTCTCTCGCGAGGGCAATAGCAAACACCGCTAGCCTTCGGTTACCAGATCTTAATCGGCATTTTGTTGTGCAGACAGATGCTAGCGACTACGGTGTCGGAGCAGTATTGCTACAGGAGCATGATAGACAATTCCGCCCTGTGGCATTCGCTAATCGAACGCTCACACCGTCGGAACGCAACTACAGCGTGACGGAAAAGGAGGGGTTGGCCGTCATGTTTGCTCTGAAGAAGTTCGACCTCTATTTAGACGGTACGACTTTCGTTATTCAGACTGATCACGCCGCACTTACCTGGATTCAGAGGCTAAAAGAGCCCGCGGGAAGGCTGGCCCGCTGGGTACTAACCTTGCAGTGCTACTCGTACTCGGTTGAGTACCGAAAGGGATCGACCAACAAGTTCGCGGACGCGCTCTCTCGGGCGCCCCAGGATGGTGGATGGGAGGAGGTGACGCAACCAGAGTGTAACGAGAAGCGCGGGAAGAACAGGAGAATGTCTCCGGATGCAGGGGTGAGGTCCCTCACGGACGGTTGGGAGGAGGCGAAGCAACCGGCACTCGTAGCAGCCTAAGCACGCGGCACGAAAAAGCAAAGGATCGTCGCTTGGAGTGAAGTGATCAGCAAGAAAGAGCTTGTCGAGGCCCAGAAAGCAGATGGTTTTTGTCAGCGGGTGTTGGGTAAACTGGCGGAAAATGCGGTTGACACCGGGAAGGCTGGCGGTCGAGTTAATGATCAATTTGATTCATATCTGCTGGGCGAAGACGGCTTATTGCTTCGCTACATCCCAACGATCGATGAAGTGGAGGGTAATGCGTCTCCCTTTAGGGTGGTGATTCACAGGAAGCTACGGAAGAGGTTTATCGGGTACTTCCACGACTCGGCTCTGGCAGGTCATGGCAGTGGCAGCAAGTCATTTCATAAGTTATGCCGCGCCGCGACCTGGCCGGGGATGAGGCAAGACGCACTCCGATACGCCCGCAGCTGTCCAGCCTGCCAGAAAGCAAGCCCAGAGGGGGAAGCCTCCGGGCTTGATGCAGTCGGTGGAGAGTCACTACCCGTGGGAGATCGTCGCTTGCGACATCATCGGCCCACTGCCGAGAAGACCGCGGGGAAACCAGTACCTCTCGGTTATTACCGATCATTTCTCAAAGTGGGCAGAGCTGTACCCACTGAGGAAGCTGGTTTCAGAGCGGATCTGGTAAAAGTTCCTAGATACTTTCCTACGCTTCGGCACACCCAGGTGTCTCATTAGTGATAACGCTAGTTATTTTACTAGTAAAGTGTTCGTGGACTCCTGCTTGGCGCTGAACATAAAGCACAAGAGAACAACACCGTATCCTATCAAGCCAATATCACTAAGCAAGTGAATCGGAATGTCAAAAGCATGCTGATCGCGCTAATGGAGAGACACCGAGACTGGGATGAGCACATCGCTGAGATGGGGTTTGCCATTCGGAATACCATGAGCAGATCGACTGGTTTCACGCCAGCGTTTCTGAACCTGGGTAAAGAGATACCGTCTCCGCTGGAGAACGAGTTACGGAGCAACCAAGGAACACCAGGACGCCCGCTCTCTAGGTACGCGGAACAGCTAACGAACCGCTTGTCTGGGGCGCTGCACGATGCTAGAGAGAATCTTTATGCCGCAAGGATCGAGCAAGCGGCGCAGTATGACAAGAGCCATAGGCACTTGGAATTCAAAGTTGGTGACCTGGTCCTGAGAAGAACCCACCCTCTGAGTAACTCAGCTAGCGGGTTCGCCGCATCGCTTGCTCATAGATGGGAAGGGCCCTATGAGGTAAAGACGCGAATGCCACGGCTTACTTATAAACTCACTCGGTGTGATACAAATGAGGCGTCGGGTCCAGTTCACATCGCAGACTTGAAGGGGTATTACCGTCGCGATGGGGAACATAGTTAATGAAAACTACCGCCGCCGCCACATTCGGCCACAGAAAGTGATGATTTTCCGGTATTCTGACAGTGTTCTTTCTACACAGGATGCCTCCTTGGAGAAACCGCCCCAGGGGGCCATACCCAGGAGGCCCACCGGATGGGCCAGGCCCCGGGGCGGCCGGACCCCAGTGGTCCGGTCGACCAAACCCTCGGGGCGGCCGCCCAGGGAGGCGTCAACACCGAGGATGGCCGAACGGCGGAGCGGGCCAACGCCACCTGGGCTCCGCAGCTACCGCGAGCCCGGCAGCAGGCAGGCCTGCGCGGCACGGGGCAGGGCCGTCTGCAGCAACATCGCGCCACCAGGCAGGGCCGTCCGCGATGGCACCCCCGCACCACGGAGCGGGTCCGTCTACGACGGGGGACCTGCCTGGAGTCGGCCCTCCTGCCACACCGTGGCCACGTGGACGGCGTGGGAGGAAGGAGGGGCGGTCCATTTCGTCTCCCGCCGGCGTTGGAAGCACCAATCCAGACCAACGCCTGGCCAGCCCGACCACCAAGTCCCGCTCCCGTTCCGTGGCAACACGCAGCCGGCGGCACCACGGGTCTTGGGAGCGCCTGACACCTGCTGGCTGTGCGGGGTCCCAATAATACACCTGGAGACCCACGAAGCAGGTCGACTCCATATCGACCGGCTGGAGGCACAGCCCCTCCCGGACAACGTGGCGGCAGCGGTCCAGACCCTGAGGGCAAGCCGCCCGGACCCTCTGGCTCCCGCTGCCTTGGCCTCCGTCCAGCCAGCCCGGCCTCCCGAAAACCGTGCCGCCGCAACGGATGCCGCAGCCGCCGCCATCGAACCCGCCTCCACGACGGCCCCCACAACATCGGCCGACACCACCTCTTCCGGCCCAAGCCATCGGGCCAGTGTCGTCCACCAGCCCCATCCGTCCCCCTCGACTTTCGACGACGCCATCATGGCCGAGCTGGAACAACTCCTCGGCCAAGACAACTAAACACCCGCCCCCCCCCCCCGAAGACCGGGCCTTGAGGGGGGGGAGTGTGGGAAGCCGAGGACGACGACGGCGCGCGAGGGGCAGAAGCGGTGGCCGGCGGCCCGGCGCTCGTGACAGCGCCACGAGAGTTCCAGCAAGGCACGGGCAAGGAACGGTCAGGGACAGCGCTGACACCCGGACGACGACTGGCGACAGCAAGGCCCGCAGCCAAGGCACCCCAGAGAACAGTAAAACGTATTCAAACATCTCCTGGAACGTGTGACTTCTTGGGAGGGCGGACCAGGCAGGGACCGATTGGGCAGCAGTCTGATAGAGCGACCCACAATTTGTGGCCTCAAACAAGAGTATAAAAATGTGGGATCGGTCAAATGCCTAGATCGTTTTAACAGCACCTTCTAAGCATTTGTAGGAAGTTGATTCTTCAGGCCATCATGAAGATGACAGCCATAAACTTGGAAATGCCTTCACGAAGCACTTTGACGTCCGATGACAAATTAGCCCTGTAGAAAGGCAAGTACACATTCATTTTAACGTTAGCGTCTGGCTCCTCAGAGTATTTGAGTTTGAATATGTCGTTCCGACAACTCCGATAACAATACTCGACTGTCCGCCGACGTCTTTGCGCATGCATCTTATCGTCATTGGGCACCGAGGAGGTACCGGAACGATCTCTAAAACTCTCTACGAAATCCGGATCGCATTACACCCGCAGATCAGCAACTTTTTTTACGAGAATTTGCAGGTTGAATTAGGAATCTGTGCTTCAGGGAATTTGTTATAAACGTTCAAGATATCCAGAAACTCACCTTTTGTCAACGAGAAATCCGTGACTGAGTTTAATGTGGTTTTTCTGGAATTTTCAGGTAACAATAGATACCTCGCGATTCGTGCAAATTAATACTTTCGGTTAACTGTTTGCCTAGTTTCGTTAACTGTTTGCCCTCACTCGCGTACGACGAGGAGAGTCGCCCATTGTGTTCCGCGCCATCTCTCTCCCAACGCTGCCGGCAACAGAGGCTAGCCGGGCCATTGTACTGTCACGCAGCTTCACCTTCTCCGTCGGCATCCGCGTCAGCGGCCACCTGCATTCGTGCCATCGAGCACGCCCCTTGATTGGCGCGGTCCTGCTAGAATAAAACGAACATCGTCTCACCTACCAATCTTGTGTGTCCTGTGTCCCGTGACGTCGAGATCGCGCTAGCACTCTTTTCAATTGCCCTTTGGACTCACGATGGGTCGGCCGCGTGCCGTTCGTTCGGAGGAAGAAGGGCGGGAGCGCAAGGAGGCGGCGACGTGCGCAGCAGCGCGAATGGCCGCGCAAACGCCGCGAAGCCGCTATCGCCTCGAGTTCCACGGCGTCGAGTGGTTCCGAATCTCTTGCGAAAGAAGAGCAGATCGCTCGCCTGGAACGCCACCGAGAACAGAAGCGGCGATGTGACCGGTGCCGTTGGGCCAATGCCACGGACGACGATTGTGCCACGGAAGCCAAATGTAAGCGTGAGGCCCGGCTACGACAGGACGCCACGCCGGCTGAACAGTTTTTATAAATACTTCAATCCCACCATAGTACAGCTTCGCTGGTCTTCCATCTTCACCAGAGTAGAGGAAGGCTGAATGCTCTTTTAGCTTTCAACGATTTTATATAAAAAAAAATAAAAGCTCAGGAGATCATTTTCGGGGTTTATCAATATATTAAAAAACAACAACAACAACAAAACAACAACAACAACAACACGGAACTGTACTTATAATCTCCTCAAGATGGCGTGCTTCAAGAGGAGAGTAAAATTGAAACTCTTTCAATACGGAAATACATAAGAGCCGCATAAAAAGTTAACCTCATATACCAACTTCGCGACCAGAAAACTTAAAGCGCTCAAAGTGCCCTTGGTACCTCCTTGCCTTTTTCTTCTAAGCTGCCATCATATCTTAAAAGATTCACTAACCATCGCCATCAAAAAGAGGATTATCGGCCACCTTCGTTAACGCACCGCTGCTCGGAGCACATGGAGCTAAAGCTCGCGATGCAAAACCCAGGGGTCATTGATTTAGCCCCCAACCCTGCCCGTTCTGATCCGGAAGAGCAACGTACCGGCGCGCGGTCGTCTATCACTACTTTTCGATGCACGCTATAGACAGTTACAGGTTAAAAAAGGTTTTCAATTCAAAGGAGGACAGGGGAGGTAGAAGCAGACGGAATGCTGGAGAGGAGAGTAGGAAACCAGCTTCTCTCTTCACCATTCCGTCTGCTTCCTCCCTCCCCAGACAGAAAACGTTTCTGAACTTGTCACTGACTATAGCAGTTGTACCCCACTTACTAAATCTGCAATCTACACTGGATAGCATTGACGTCATGTTCTGGCAGAGTAAACACCTGCCGTCTAAACAATTAAGGGCTACTTTGTATTCGACACCATCAGACAGTGCCTCATCACCGCAAGCAATGTGTAAACCGAGTTCCTTCAGTAGCTCGACAAATAAGGTGAGTTACAAGAAAAAATCCCCACGAGTCAGCAGGAAAAGACGTGTTTTCGGAAAGAGAAACGTTATTAAGAAAAGACGCGGGCACGCGCGCGCCGTGGTAAACAAGGGGAGACAATGGCAACTCTCACGCGTCACCTGTGTTCTCCGAAAATGATAGGCTGCGTAAAGTGAACTTAGAATGCCAGACTTTTCTACCCCCGACATTTTCAATACGTGTGAAGGCACGAAAAAAATTTAAAATTAAAATAAAAGAGAAAAAAGCAGAGCAGACGGATCGCTAAATAAAGCCTAGCATGCAAATGCAGGTTTATTTTCTTAACGAAAGGTAGGCGATCGCTTGTTCGTACTGTTTCGCGCTCAGACCATACAACGTCCGTCATTGAAATTCTCGGACTGGCATCACAATGTTGTCAGAGCGGAGTGATGCCGGGTCAACAGAAGTCGCGGGGCTCCTTTTGTTAATCGCGGGGATCGGCAATTCTCGTGTTCCATGGAAAAGTGAATGTGAAGGCTTTGTTCATAAACAGTGCGTCTACCGGAGTCACGTTCTTAAATTATCAGTGGCCACATTTGAATGGATTTGATTTCAGATTTGTTTTGGAATAGTTGTTTTCCCAATAATAATTAAATGCTATTGTCTTACCAATATCAAATAAAAAAATACTAGAATACTGCATACATGTGTAACTTTATTTTTCAGACCTATGCCTTTTTGTTTTTGTCAGGTTCATGTGTGCTATTTACGTGTTATAGCTGTGCTACGACTGTATTAATTTTAATTTATACCTCTCCTGCAATGTCATTCAAGTGACGGCTAATGACCGGTTCAAGCATTTGTGTAGGGCTGGGCACTTTATCGATTATCATACCGATTAATTGATTAACGCTTTAATCGTGATTACATTTTTAAACCGGTTAATAGGTTAAAGTTTGACAAAGCCAAAATTCAGCGTTTTCACCACGCAGACGTGGACTAGTAAACCCGTATGAAGGCAGACTATAGGTGAAATTTTGACCTAAGGTAAACTGTAGGGGCGAGATTTGTAACTCCAGACGAGTGCAGAAGGTCACACGTGTCCCAGCCCCTTCAAGGCCGTGCGAGTGTCCGTTTAGTGCAGTATAGAGACTATTCAGAACAATCAAGAAAGGTCGCTATTGGCGGAGAATATCAACGAACTAACCTCCTTGCCAAAGCGGCTGAAGTAAGAACTTGTGAGTGTGGGTGTTCTTTTACTGTTCTCAACTACGCATCAAGATTGATTTAAAGTCCGAAATTCTAATTGGGCTATTTATCACATAATTGGCGAAGAAAAAATATTATAGTTTTGACTTAAAAAAAGTATTATGCTTTGGGAAGGAACAAAACCGATTATTCGATTATTCGATTAATTAATCCATTTATGCGTGGCGATTAATCGGGTCAAGATTTTCCATCGACACCCAGCCCTGGTGTATAAGTATCGACAGCGTTACAACTCCCCGTAATCCAACACGCGCTTTTCGTGAACCCCGGCTCTCACAGGAACCACCTCGTCCTAAGTTGCCCTCAAATGTAAATGACCAAACCAGCCTCCAGAGTATCGTAAAATAAGCGAAGGAAAAGGTTGTATCAAACGTTTTCGATTGCATACTACCCGAACGAGAACAAATTCCGCTCGCATAGCCGCAAACTCTACCGCCGAAATCACAAACCTCACTCAAATTGAGGGTCCCCTCCACTTCCTCGAGGCAGGCGTGAGGGCCGGCGCTGGCCAATCGCGATAACGGATCCGCCGTCGCGATTGGCCAACGCCGGCCCTCACGCCTTCCTCGAGGAAGTGGAGGGGACCCTCAATTTGAGTGAGGTTTGTGAATTCGGCGGTTAGACACGATAGATACAGAAACACGGAGGTAATGTAGACTACGGCATAAATGTTCCGTCAGGTTTTAATTACGTAGATACATTTCCGAGACGCGCCAACCCTCTTGTTTTCTTAGAAAACGAAGCCGTAGTGTTGAGTTTTCTGCGTCACCACAAGGGGGCCAAAAGCGTGACGCTGATTGGATAGGAGTGCTGCATTAGATTTCGGCTGGGACCCCGTGTCCTCGCTCGTAGGACCCTAGTCTCCGCCGAACCCTGGCGTAAAAGTCGCATTCCATTTGTGCCCCGCGGTAGACTCCTGTAGATGAAGCAAAAAGAAATCAAACAGGACGACCTTGATATTTAGCAGGTGTTATACATGCGCACCCTGCGTCGAGTGTAAAACACTATGATTATCTCATTTTCTTCACTTTCGCCAGTTCGGGCTGCCTATTGTTTGGAGTACAATAGCGCAGGTCGCACGTGTAGATGCTGCAAGGGCTGTGTGGCAGTCCTCTGAGGTACTGTGTAATCAAAATAATGGCGGATACAAGACAATCGAATTGCCTAGGTACATTTGCATACTGTAATTGTGAATGCACCTTTTTTGTTTTCCGGGAATATTTCGTGTCAAGTTAACGAGTTCGGAGATTCTATTTGCTGCGCCTTCTGCCTCGTGATGAATAAACGCGCCTTGCGCGACATAGAATAGTACGAATTATGGTCGAACACGTCCAACTCCGAATTAGAGCACAAAACGAGAAATCGATACAGGGTGTTGACGCCACTTCCTGCCACCATGACAAGGTGAGAGGGATGCGTCCGGCGTTTTCATATTTACCTTATGTTTGGGTGCGTTCACGGCGACTTTTGGTTCCCTAGCGAGCATCTGCGCGAGAGCTACGCTCACGAAATGCACCAGAGTCGTGCTTAAAGGTTGCCGATTCGCACCTGCACGAACGAACTGCCACAAGTAAAGTTATTTCGATAATCTCGAGACGCCACCGATGCCGCCGAGCCTTGGTGATTGTAAGGCGGCGGCATTAGCAGACGGTTCTAGCCTACTTTGATGTGCTGCCGAACAGATGGCGCAAAGCGACAAACTCGAGGCTACGGCACCAGGGGCGCCTCACATCGACCATCTCCCAAAGCGATAGGTGCCAATCGGGCCATCACGGCCCGTAGAAATGCAGGGTTGACACGTTGCTCTCGAAAAGAAACCTTGAATACCAAAGCGAGCGAGTAAAAACATTAGAAAATAGTGCATTAGAGATACTCGCGTCGCGCTGAAGGAAGTGTAATAAAAGCTTTCGGAAGATTGTCTGCCGAAACCAAGACCGCGGTCGGCGACCCCTGCGGGAGCTCTGCGCATATCTTCGGCGTCTGGGGGAGTTAGGTGTCCATCGCCGATGTCATGCCATTGACGATCGAGGTAGTTGAACGCATTTGAGTACTCGTAGGTTTTAAGTCTTGCTATAGTATACGAACCAGGGCGGCTTTAATAGGTAGTCGTGAAGATGCGCCCGAAATACCTTCGACATATTTGTAACTTGTTTTAGGAAGAAGTGTTTTTTCCTTTTCACCCAAGAGATCATGAAGAAGGCATGTCGATCCCGTAAAAGTAAATTTGTGGCGGTATACCGCAGGTATAGTCCTCGGTGCAGGGACGCAGCCAGAATTTAGGTTCGGGGGGGGGGGGGGGGGCGCCCATAACAAAATGCTGTATAACTGGAGGAAGGGGGAGAGGAGGTCCCAGCAAAATGGAAGATTTCGGGGGAGGGGCCGGTTCCATGCCCCCCCCCCCCCCTTGGCTACGTGCCTGCCTCGGTGGTGCAACTTTTAAAGTACGCGCTACTAACTGCGGGCTAAAAACAAGCCAAAACAATAGCCAACCGGAAGCAACGTACTCCCTCCGTAAGACCGGCCATGTTTGATTTTGTTTATCTCTGCACACCCTATATATATATATATATATATATATATATATATATATATATATATATATATATATATATATATATATGTTATTAATCAACAGAAGATATCAATAAGGTGAACCTTTGTATCGTATTTTCCGGACTACAGTCCGCGCCCGCAGGGGAAACTTTTGGTTGAAAATAAAGTTTTTTCTTAGATAGTTCGGAACCGGTGCACGTTTCCCGCTTGCCCCATAGTCCGTCCCTGGTGCCCAGTCCGCGTGCAAAACAATTTCATACACACCCCATCTAGAGAAATGTCCGCTTTAGTAGCTTGCACAAAAGATTGGTTCATACACAAACCACCATTAACATACTCTTTTCTTCACGAAGTAGGACACGTCTCCTCATAATGGGTGGTCTACGAAAAAACAAAATATTGTATAGCCCTCGCCTGTAAATAGCCTGCACCCCTTCTAAAATTCAACAACTAGTAGAAAGATGTATAGCCCGCGGACAATAGTGCGGAGAATACGTTATTTTGTTTAGCCCAGGCGAAAATACGCAAGCCATACACATATGTCCGCTAGTTGCATATCAGAACAATTACCAACGCTAAAAAAACCTGGACAGGCTGCGTTTACTAAAAAAAAAATATAAAAAATATAAAAGGGAAAAAACAAGACGCGTGCGGCCAGTGTTGTGTTGAAGCCAGCCGCGATTACAGCGACGGTTTTGTCAGCGACAATTAGCATCGTGCTGCAGAAAAATCCCCGCGTGTCACCAGAACTGGCGTGTTGGCGAACGGAGCGACATAATTCGAGGGAAACACCACCGCACGACTATAGTAATAGGGAGACAATGGCATTAACTTTGAAGTGGCACTTCTTTTTGTTCTCAAATTTGCTCGCTTGGAACACTGATATTGCGAAGGAGATGAGAGGAGGTGTTTTCCCGAGATGAAAAACGTCTACGATTCCACTGAACATAAAAAAAGACACGCGCAAGTAATAGACACTCTGATATTGCAAAATGAAATCTCGGGCGTAGGGGTTTTTCTTTTGCTCTTTCGTTTACGGCCGTGTAATTGTCTCCTGTATATAAACTAATTGCCGAAGCAGTTTAGTCCACACGTTTTCAAGGCACCACCCGAGGATTACCACTGACGAAGAGGACCTTGTGAGATCGGCAGTCTACAAGAACGGACACTGGTGCCACAGTGCCTGCCAGAGCTCGGCAGGACCTCCGACGAGCAACGCCAGATCGGCGCTGAGCTGAAGAGTGCTGCTTCGTCGGACAAGAAGAAAACGTACCTTCGGATAACGTGTTTCTTAAAGTAACTAAGGTATGCAGCATTTTTGCTCTGGTTGCGACGTTAGTGTGTGAGTACCCATAAGTATAGTCCCCAGACTTTACATGTCTAAAAGTTGAAATTTTAGGCAGTGCGGACTATCTACGCGTGCGGACTATACAGGAATCTTGTTTTTCAAGATGTTAATGATGGTTCATGTATAATACAAGCTCCTTTGTAAGCTAAGAAAGCAGATATTTGTCAGGGTGTGCCGTATATGAGAATATTTTCGTCTCAACCAAGTATTAAATGGGGACAATACACGGCGAGAGGACCAAGAACCTTTTATTTTTGACCCCAAATTCGCCCCCTGCGCACTATACACCGGGTGCGGACTATAGCCCGGAAAATACGGTGATACAGTGTCGTATAGCTCGTTCGGATGCTATAGACTCGTTAAACACAAAGTGGGAGCTTAAAGATGGCGGAGGCGCCGACAAAGCGCCGCAGCGTGAGCTCCGTAAACTTCGAAGGCAACTTTGTGTATGACGACCCTAGGGCCCCTGTTTGCTCCTCAGAAACTGGAGCACGTTTTCTGCTAAGACAGCACGGGCGAAGCCAGCTCGTTTGCATTTTCGCTCGTAGTTTCTACAAAGTACGATGAAAAGTTACACGAGAGTATAAAAACCCCGAAGCTTAAGAGCTGGTACCTGCCGAGAGAATGAGAGGCTAGAGGTAATCAGTCGCGTCCTATCCGTAGTTTCCACGTTTTGGTCATTTCTTCCAAGACGGCGTGCAAAACCGGAGACACTCACCAAGCGTTCCGTCGCGCTCAGTGCCTCTGCTTGAATTTTATTTCTAGGGAAAAAGTAATATTACTTCCTCGTCGTATTAGTCAGGCTCCGATTGTAGAGAGCAGCGTTGGGTTCACGGCACGCTCAAATTTAGATGTCCAATTACCGATGGTCACCTAGTAGATCCCAGTTGTGGATGTAGGATTAATTGGGACCACCCTCTATTTTGTTTTCAGCGTCGAAGCGAAACCTCGGTTAAAGGACGACTAAACATCAACTAGCTTCCGCCAAATCGCAACTACCTGGGCCGAGATTTGAACACGCCAACTGTGGAGGTTGAATTAAAACCGGGTTGCCGGTTATTCAAAATTTAAGTTAGATTTTAAAATAAGAAACGAATTGAGCGAAGCTGTAGTGGTAAGCAGGCAGCCGCACTGCAGGGTCTTCGATCCCGAGACTAAAGCCACTGACAGGTCAAGGAAGGCGGCGCTTGGCGAGTCTTGAGGATCTAATTATCACTCCTCAGCCAATGAGACCGCGACGTTAGCCGATGAGAACGGCGAAGAACGAATCACGAATCAAAAAGCCGGAACATAATGTGGATATGTGACAAAAGTACATTAACATTCAGTGCGACCCTTGTACCCTCGTGTGGTTGTACCCTTTTGTGTCCTGCTCCTACTCTGTTTCACACCCAGTCCGAGCACAGTCGACGCTACAATACGATTGTGCCTGTCAAGCAGCGCCAAAAGTGCCCAGTCACAGCCCTCGTCGTTTTTGCTCGTTTTTAATCACTCGATAAAGCAATCACGCAAAGATAAGAAGAGCAGAATTATGGCCTGTTTAGTGTGCCTGGACAGGTTTACCCGGCGATGGCGAGCGCACAGAGTGGACGAGCGCCCAGACGATTTTATTTTCTTATCTACGTATTTATTACCTTCGTCTCCCGCGGGGGGGGAAGGGGTCTCATAATAATAATTAAAAAAAAGTTTTTCACACATACAAGAAACACGGTTTTTCAAAGCAAAAATTATGCACTTTTGGAGCAGCTTCGTAACGTCGGCTCCGCTCGGACGACGTAAAACTAAGCATACTAGAAACTTTTCTATAATACAAACAAACAAAAAAGAAAAGCGCTATTTATGTTTTTTTGTTATCTTTTGTTTTGATAATCTGAACGTTTCTGTTTTGTCATTGTTCTGAAGGAAACAAGACCTACCAAAATGTTGGGGAACGACACCACAGGCTTGACGCTGACCATGAACCCGGTTAAGTTCTTCAGCGAGCTCCAACAGCTTGGAGACCCCCGGACTCGAAACTACACGCTGGTGATGAACCCGCTCTTCGTGTTTCCGCTAGTCATGGCCTACCTCTACTTCGTCAAAGTGGCCGGTCCGCGGTGGATGAAGGACAAGGAACCCTTCCAGATCATCAACCTCATCCGCTTCTACAACCTCGCGATGGTCCTCCTCAACGCGAGGTTTCTCTACATCGTCCTCATCTACACCTACCTGCCGGGAGGTGAATACAGCCTCTGGTGCCAGGGGATCACGGGCCGGATGACAGACCAGTTGGCCGGCTTGTACGAGTCTGCGTCCTGGTACGTCGCCGTGCGGTACGCCGACTTCCTGGACACCGTCTTCTTCGTCCTGCGCAAGAAGTTCACGCACATCACGCATCTGCACGTCATCCACCACACCGTGGTGGCGGTGAACGCGTGGTTCTGGGTGCTGTTCGCTCCAGAGGGTCAGCCAGCCCTGGGACTCGCCATGAACGCGTTCGTCCACGTTGTCATGTACGCCTACTACTTCCTTGCCACGCTAGGTCCGAATGTCAGGCAGTACCTCTGGTGGAAGAAGTACCTGACCACGATGCAGATTGTGCAGTTTGTCATCTTCATAGGGCACATGTCCATTCCACTCTTCGTGGACTGCGGTTTCCCGAGGCACCTCATTCACGTGGCCATTGCTCAGACGGTTCTTATTTTAAGTCTCTTTGTAAACTTCTATATCCAATCGTATATGAGGCGAAGAGGTCCCAAACTGACAAAGGGTCAAGTCGACCTTGCTCAGCATACGAACGGCAAGGCCGTCAACGGAAAGTGCGATTAGTGAGAAAATGCCGCGTAACTGAGTCTAAGGGATGAACACACATGTATATTCATGATTCGTTTCATGAGCCATGCGGTGACATGCTTGAGGCAGTTCAATCATATCATTGTCTCAGTAGCTCAATGAGTGTACCAATGATTATAATCGTGTATTTATAATTCTTTGATGACGACCAAAAGCATCTGCTTGGTTCTAATAACATAGACTTATCAGATCCAACGCGACCTTACTTCCGAACAACTGAGGTAGGTTAGATGAACATCTGAAATACACGACGGTATACTGTTAAAATATTTGTGCTACGATATACGAAACGTCTTGCAAAATATTTTTAGAGAATACGCCGACAAGTCAACGCTGATGGATGGCACCTTCAGCTCAGCTGTAGTTACGGATGGGGAACAATTTTTATCGCCACGTTCGCCAGCTAGTCACATCTCAGTCATATCGTCTTTTATAGGGAATAATTATTTTGTTGATAAATTGCAGCGGCCGGATAAATACGAAGAATATCGTTGTTAACCTTTTAATAGCTACAAAGTTGTGCTTTGAAATAAAAGCGCTAGATACTTTACACGGTAGTCTCACAGGCCATGTTTTAAATATTTTTCATTTTGGAAAAAAAATATTTAGCGGATTATAAAAAAAAACGCTACGTGCTAATGTATCATGTTTCCTTCCTACTCGCTGTTATTTTGTAATTTTTTTCTATATTTCTTTGCCGAACGTATATTCGCGGGTAGTAACTTACAGCTTGGCAACATGCCGTCAAGTCAATCCGTGATGTTCTTATCAACGAAAAGTGTTTCCGTTGACGTATTACTTTCCACAATTTCATAACAACATTCGCCCGTCGCGGAATATCTCATGACTTCACCATTTTTCGTCATAATCATGCAATCAAATGAATAAAAACACTGAACCCTAAAGGCGCCATTTGTACTTTTATATGGGTGGATACATAAATAAAATATACAGCTATTCAGCATAACTATTTCGTCCAAAAACAAATACACACGCGACAGGTAAGTTTTTATTCGTGCGCTGAAATATCAGTCGAAAGAAACAGCGATAATCACCGTTCCTCACCGTACAAGATTACCGGGAAGTATTCCGACCCTAATTGGAATAACTAATTAACAAAATCCCGGAGGTTAATCAATAAAAATATTTATTCATTTTTGAAGGCCCGAGTGACCATTACATAATAAAATGGGCATATATGAAATAGCAGTCGTCACAACGGGACATACTATTAAACTGATTTCAACGTAGTTACTGGGGCTATACAGGAAGAGAGTCTACTAATGCAAATTTATTAGTCTTTTATAAAAAATATAGTTACTAATGGGTTTCAGTTCTTATAACCAGTGGTAACGTAAACATTTGATAAGAAACGCTAGTGCATGAAGAAATTGCGCGTCATTTCGAAGAATATTCGAAGCGACGAAAAATAGGGTCATGAGGCGATAGTAAAGTTTATCTGAGTGTTCTGTTGTGACTCTGCGGCGGAGAAAAAGGGTGCCTAGTTTATTTGACTGACATGGTTCTTATAGGTGAGTGCGATAATTACAATGAATTAAGTGAAATGCTCTGTTTCGAGTGGCTTCCGGATTGTTAAATTAGTATTCCTTGAGAACAACGTTGACGAGACAAGGTATAGCGACGCCTCTTCTATCCCGAGTAATAAATTTAATTATGCGGTGACTTTAAAAATATATCTGAAATAATAGCGCCTACAAAGGCAACACAGACTACAACAGAAACACAAAATTTGTACATTCAAACCATTCCTGGCAGTTTTCAAAAACGTAGGGCAACTCCCGCACGTGAGGAGCGTTTCCATGTCGACCTTCGAACGGGTCTGACTGCCAAATGTGAAAGCTCGGTAGCAAAAATAAAAGAAAGGAAAGAAAAGCGTTTTTTGGCACTGACGTGTATATATGATTTTCTAGTCGAGACCCGAAAACCCACGCTTGGAGATGCCATGTACAGTCCTTGCAAACGTTACACACACACCAACACACACACACACACACACACACACACACACACACACACACACACACACACACACACACACACACACACACACACACACACACACACACACACACACACACACACACACACACACACACACACACACACACACACACACACACACACACACACACACACACACACACACACACACACACACACACACACACACACACACACACCCTTCTGCATGAATCTATTAAAGCACTGACATTTTATTACCAGCTTTGCATCCAGAGTTAGCAGAAATAAAGAATGTCAACATGTAATTCCGGGGTTCTCAAACTTTCAGATCTTAAAATACCCCTAAAAAGAAAAAGAAAGTTTTTTTTTTAGGCAGCTCTGGTTGGAACACGCAAACAAACAATAAATTTTAAGCGAAAAAAAAATTAGTGCAATGTTGACGGAGAGACATTTATTTGAAATTCTGCGCGCGAAGTCCCTGACGTCACGGGTCATTCCGGAATGACCATCTCGGTCATGAAGGCGAAGCCGATCCACCTCTCCTCCACGCGCCCGAAATGCCGAGAGAGAAAACAAGTGGAAAGGAGGTGCCTCCCGACAAAATCGCATCTCGTGCCGTCAATACTGCTCTAAACATTTTTTTGTCGCGTAAATTATTATTTTTTTTTTTGACTCGCTTGTCCCAACCAAACTGTTAAAAAAACATTTTTTTTTCAGGGGTTCTTTGAGGAACTCCTATCAGCCTCGAATGGCAGCCGGAGAACCTTTCCCGGTCTTGGCACTGATACAGTACAGCAGTGAAGAAGCCAGCAGACCTCGCAAACGATCATTTGCATACTAGGGAGCGCTTGGCTCATAGTCACATAGCAGTGAGCGGTTGCTCACTGCTGCGTAACTAATAAATGACCGCATCTCCACGTGGTGAATCGGTGTTGATTGGGGCGAAGCTCTGGTGGTGCTGATGAGACTGATTTTATTGTTCATAGGTAGTGCTGATGGTGCTGATTTTGTTTTATTGCTCATACGTAGTGCTGAGTTCCGGGTTGCGTTTCGACTTCATTATTACTGCTTTATGGTCGTGAAATGCAGAGCCAGTGGTTCTTCTAGCGGATCAGCTTGGATCCGCTAGAAGCCGTGAGAACGCATCTCCACCGCTTAAGTCAACGGACCATGTCAGAAAGAGAATGTGTGGTATGGAACGTGGTTATATACGCATTTGAGCATTTGACCGCAGCGCCCTCTCGTCTATAAACGTTGAGCCAATGCATGCAAAATTTAACGCGATTATATACGCCTTTGACCGCAGCGCCCTCTCCTGTATAGACGTTGAGCGGCTACATGGAACGTTTCATTTATGACAGAAACCCCAGCTCTTGATTTACTGCCACATCTCAGAGCCCCCTACTCGTCTCGCAGTCGTGGCCGAGTGGTTAAGGCGATGGACTAGAAATCCATTGGAGTCTCCCCGCACAGGTTCGAATCCTGTCGACTGCGCAAACATTTTTTCTTTTTATGTGAGCACGGACGCCGGACGGACGGACGGTGACGGACGGACAAGGCTAGACCCTAAGGAGCTTCACCCCTAATAATGCTTAAAATGAAAGAAAAAACAAAAAACTCTTCATTTAGGTTCAGGAACTTCGATACCTCGGCGAGACCTTGAGGGAATTCCTGGGGACCCTTGGGTCCCTGGAAACCCAGTTTGAGAACCTATGTTCTAGATATGTGGGCGTTTCATAATCTCAGAGGAACATGATATCCCTCAACGATACGGAAAAAATGTGGAGTATTTATGTAAAGCAAGGGTTATTTTCTAACATAAGATAAATTATTTCAAGATGAATGCGTCTTTTAAAAAGATATAAAAGTATAGTCCCATAGGCACATTCATAAAAACTCGCATACTATCAAAAATAAGGATTATGAGCTTCTTGGGAAGAGAGCCTGTAGGCTACGTAACTCTGAAACAATACGTTTTGGCTTGAATAGCCAATAGGCAGCTTTACGCGTCGGATTTCCGTAACTGATGTTGCTTTAACAGAGCCGTAACTGATGTTGTTTTAATTGTTACGTAAATCCGGGCATTTTGAATATGTTGGTGAACATATTTCTCCACAACGCAGGATTAAACGTTGCAAACTGCGAACTGCGTGTTGTGTAGAGAACTCACTTTTATTCTAAGGATCTAGTCCTTCGAACAAATCAAGCTCATCACCATAACTTTTTTAATTAATTAGATAAAAAAATTTTTAAATGTTAAAGAATTTTCATAGAGTAGTTTACAAATTGTTCCACGGATTTTTTCTTTCCCGTTTGGAACGTTAGTTTATAATGAGGAACCTCATGAAGCAAACTAGTGCACTTGTTCACAGCGTGATCCTCAGCATTGCCCCCCCTTCCATTTAGTTGAGCCATAAAATAAATCATGGTGTAACATGTCTGCATTGACCAATTTATTTCCACTGTCTCCCAAACGATGAATCACTGCTTCCAGTAGAATTATAGCAAATCTCAAACCGGCCATTCTAAACTATGTAATCGAACCGATGATTTCCTTGGGTCCTTCCTTATGAGTTACACTCTTAGCAAATCCAGTCAAAATAAAGCATCTGCATCACTTATTACCCTCATAAGGAGCTACAACGAACGTTTCTACTTTCTGTTTACTATGTGAAAAACGTCACAGGCGGCAAATGCGGTTCTTAATAATGAAACCGCTTGAGGTACTAGTAATCATTACAAGTCGATGTCTGAAATACCGTACGTAGTATCTATAACTTCTTTAAAGCATGACCAGAATATTTCGGATAGCAGCAAATAATTACGAGCTTTTAAATGACACCGTGTAATGTATTGCATGGAAATTAAAGAAAAAGCGTCTGAAAGTTTGCCCAACATATAAATCAGACTTGTACGCGTTACTGAAAAATAGTAAGGAATTACATTTACAATTACTCAAGGCTAAATTGTAATTTATTACAATTACAATTACCCTCACATAAAAGTAACTGACCGTTACCGCAAAAAGTAATCCGTTACTTTCGTGGCGTTACTTTCAACATTATTGTCCTCAAGTAAGAAAAAAGGGAAGCCAGTTATTCAAGTTCTTATTGTTGCAACCTGTTCCATTTAATGACCTTGTGTATTTTGAGCAACAACTGACTCTCGAAAGCCTCGTCAGACATTTTGCGTTATTTCTTACTCAATATGTCGACTGCTACGCTGAACACCCTCTGAACTGAGGCACTGGATGGGAGTGCCGTATTGTTCCTCACTAATGCTTCATGCTCTGCAATAAGCTTTTTCAGCGAAGCAATGGAAGTACTATTTACCTCGAAGATAGAGCAAAGCTTCCTCGTTGCAGCCGTTGCCGCGAAGCTGTGGAAGTCATCATACATCTAGCCAAAATTAGAATAAGTATTGATTTATGTCCAACTTACTATACCGACATATATTGCCAGACAATAGCAAAACATATAGTTGTAACAGTATAGGTTATAATTAAATAATAAATAAGGTTTGGCTCGATATTCTTCTTCCTTTGGTTCTGAACAGGTCGAGCCTCGGTTGAGACGTTGGTGAATAAAAAAAAGTTTCCAGTATATAAATATAAGTAATAAAAAAAGGACACTCATAACAACAATTAATTAGAACGTCGGTTAAAACAAGGAAATGTAAACGCACGTTTGCCGTGTGTACCTTTCTTGGTGCCGTTCAAAAACGCACAGAGCACGAACCGACTGCAGTTTACTCCAGTGTTCTCCAGGTAGACGTCCACTGATGCCACGGGCAGCGAAGGGCAGAGTACTAAGTAAACCGCGCTATGGCCCCACTCACGACTCACGAGTTTCACTCTCTCCTCAAGCCCAGAATATCAAGTCTACGTCAGCCACCATTATGTTTTATTTGTAAAAATATCTGCTTGAGATAAGATGCGTCCTGCTGGGGTAAAAACAGGAAGAAGAAAGGAAGGACTGTTACCATTTTCCAAGTGCTCGCAAAAAGCTGACTCACAAAAAGGGTGACTGAGATGGAGATAACCTGGCTGGAATTCACAAATAAAGTGGGCCAACCCTAGAAGTTCGACTACAAAAAAAGTAGGTAGCTTTTAAAACAGGGTAAAATAATGTGAAAGAAACAGAAAAAAATACATCCTGGTTTCTAAGAGAAAGAGTGCAGCAACGAACGAGGATGCTTGTGGCAATGACACCTTCACATATTATCACATCTATTTTAGTGGATTTTAGGGTAAACGGAGCGTTGTCTCGTGTTGTGACATTATGAAAATGGTCGTAGTCACTATAACCGAGAAGGACATCGTTAATTCTTGTCTGTGCACTTACCACCTCGAGCTTCTCGAAGAGGCACACAATCACTTGGTGTCCTTCTCTCCCCGTCTTCGATCGCAAAGAAAAAACAAAGGGACTAAAAAAGCGGATATAACTTGCCCCCCCCCCTTCCCCCTCCTTATTTTTTTTTGGGGTGTAGAAATGTTTATTTGGATTTTTCGACATTGTTATTAGGGTCTAAAAAAATAGATTCAGGGGCTTGGTGTTGCAAACAAAGGCTTTGCGAAACTCAAGAGTGCCAAGCCTCCCTTTGCGCTGGTCCATTCGCGCGACAGTGTCACTGCGCTCGACTTCACCAAAATAAAAACAACCCTTTCTTTAAAAAGAGGGGGGGGGGGGGGTGGTCTTGAAAAAAAAATGTAACGGATTACAAGGAATCCGTTACGTAAAAAATGTAAGGGAATTACTTTAAAATTACTCAAGGAAATATGTAATTATTCCGTTACAAAATTACTGATAAATGTAAGGGATTACAAGTAATTCCGTTACTTGTAACGGATTACGTACAAGTCTGATATAAATAAATCAAATCATGGTAGTAACGTCATTATTAAAACGAAAAGAGGGCAAGAAGGTATCGCTTCGCAAAGTTTTTCATGTTTAATACCGATATATTATTTTTTATTAAATGCTGAAAACGAATTAATAGAATGGTAATAAGGTGACAGCTTCGTAAAAATTTACACTTAAAGTAAATGAAGGAATGCCACTTGTTTCGACAAATAAAGTGTTTTCTTAAAGAGAATAATAGATTACTTATTTAGCAAGAAAAGAACAATAACAAACAGCGTGCTTCACTAGAACACAATTAACGTAACAGAAGCGCTTCAGGAACTGCCAAGCCCGCCGTCTTTTATGTGGTGAGCGAGAAAGCGACACCTGGCGCCGGCGTCAACAAAATCACTGCCGGTACCAATGCTGCTTAATTGAAGTTATATTCCAGAAACATTAAAAGCATCATGTTTTTATGTGAACTAATGATGGGAAACAAGCAGCCTATACTTCGTCTCACCCAACGATGGACTAAAAAGGCAAAAGCTACGGACCGCCAGATCCAATCACGAGCCACTTAGAAATTGCGTGGTATTGCGCTTTGATGCACGTATCAGTGCCCGCGTCACGGATCACTGATGAGGATGGGCGTAGAGTGGCTCGAATTGAATGGCAGTGAGTGACTCAACAATGTTACATTGCAAAAAAGCCACGACGTACAGGTTGTTTGCAGTGTCGAAGCTATAGAAATGACGCAGCGTTTTTCGGTTCGGAGCATTATTCGCCCGCCCCTAATCGATGCTAGGCATGTCATAGTTTAGCGTGGAACGTGATTGGACCTGGCGGCCTGTGGCTTTGGCCTTTAGTTCATCGTAGGTTGAGACAAGGTATACTAGTCGTAGTAACCTAATCTGTGACTGAAGCGGTCCAAGGTGAGATTGCAGCCTTTCCAATGTAAGGCGTATAAGGGGGAGGAGCCGACGACAAGGCCTACCACTCGCGTGTTTAGTGGCACTCGTGTGCGCTGCGTCCGCTCCGTATTGCACGTTGGGTACAGTACGTATGTATTGCAGAGGATTTCTGCAGAGCATATGAGCACATGGTGCGGCGAGTGTAGGAAGTGTAGTAAACACAGCAAGTGGAACCGAAAAGGACGGCAGCAGGGGGGCCGGCTAACAAACATATTAAAGCACCTGCGCGACATGTTGGATTCACCTTATGATCACAATAGTCGGCCTAATAGCCGGCCTCAGATTCAGGTTGGGCATTGCTTGGAAAGGGCAGTGACACATATCTTCTGAAGGTTCCAGCGACTACAATACTCCATCTCACTCTATAGTTGTGCGCAGTGTTATCAAAGGTAGAGGGGCGAGAACGTATTGCAAGTAGATGGAGACGAGGGAAGGAGGGATTAATCTCTTCCAAACATGTATAGTCGCGGACCATAGTGCGTAGAGTACGGTATTTCGTTTAGCCCAGGTCAAAACACGGACGCCATACATACATGTCAGCTAGTAACATATCAGAATAATTAGCAACACGAAGATGATCTGAACAGATGGCGCTTATACTAAAAACACGCAAAAAACTTTCAGCCTTTCCACTCTGGTGAAGAAGGAAGACCAGCGAAGCTGTACTATGGTGGGAATGAAGTAATGGCAGGCCGCAAGTCGGTAAGCCAGGGGGAAAGGCTGGAAAGGTGGCCGCCATCCATGAGCGACGGCGGCAACCAGACAACCGGCAAGCCAGTTGTCTGGTTGCCGCCGTCGCTCATAAATGGCGTTAGCAGTCCGGAGTTTAGTGTCATCGTTTATTTGCTGACGGACACGATACTGGGGAAGCTAGACCATAACACCTCCACTGTAAAAACGAGACGGTTATGGGCAGTACCGTGTCGAGAAACTCCGCGAGTAACGGGATGCTTTTGCCAGCGAAATTAGCCTTAGTACTGGAGAAATTCCCGCGTGTCATCAGAAGATCTGTGTTTTCAAACGGAGCGGCATAGTTCGAGAGAAACACTAGCGCGCGACTATTGTAAAGGAAGGGAGACAATGGCGTTACATTTTAAGTGGCGCTTGAATGGTGTTTTTAAATTTGCTCGCTTAGAACACTGATATTGTGGAAAAAAAGGGGGGGGGCATTGTGATGTTTTCTTCACTCTAAAAGCATTTACGATTTCACTGAACATAAAAACACACAAGCAAGTAAAGAAAAAAAAACTGACATTTTAAAATGAATCTCAAGTGTCGTTTTTTTTTTCAGGATTGTTTACGGTTGTGTCATTGTCTCCTGAATACAAACTAATTGCTGGAGCAAGTTAGTCCACACGTTTTCAAGGCGCGGACCGAGGATAACCACTGAAGAAGAGAGCCTTGTGAGATTGGCATTCTATAAGAGCAGCGACTGGTGCCACAGTGTCTGCCATAGCTCGGCAAGACCTCCGACGACCAGCACCGGAGTCCAGATTGGCGCTGAGCTGAAGAGTGCTGCTTCGTTGGACAAGAAGAAACCTTACGCTCGGTTGACGTGTTGCTTAAGATACAGAAGGTAAGCAGCATTTTTGCTCTCGTTGCGACGCTGGAGTATGAGTACCCCCAGTTATCTCAACGCCCGATCAGAGCCGTGTATAGGGAGCGTTTAGTCAATGGGAGGAGCGGTCAGAGCCAGGACGTTCACCAGACGTAGAAAGAGGGCTTGACATGCTCTCTTGGCCAACCAAAAGTCAAAAAGAATCCCGTAACGGTGGTAGCGAGAAACAGTTTTAATCATATATATGAGGTTTTAATAACAGCGTAAGAGTTAAACGGAGTAACCCTTCATGGTTGAAAATAGGGTTCACATGATGTTTCGATATTGATAATGCAGAAAGGTATCAGAAACGGATGTGCCGCTCGAACTCTGTTTTGCTCGAACGGAGTGTGACCTCTCCGACGGCCGATTTCCGGCCCTCGGCGCCTGGCATACGGATTATGTCGATCTTTCCGCTAGTCGTGCTCTTCCACCATGATTTTAGATGACCGTGATGGAAACATCATGTGCACCATACTTTCAGTCACCGAGAGTTACTCCGGCGTCTTATTAATTTCGTTTCTCGCGACCATCGCCAGGGTATTATTTCCGGCTTCTGATTGGCCACATTCAAAGTTGTGAAGACGCCCTGGAGCACCCCCAGCACGCTTCCGGCCAATGGCGTCTCCTCATTTGACTCCTATACTTCCCAATGAATGGACAGACTCCTCTATATACGGCTCTGTACCTGATAGCTCGTTCGGGCGCTCTTGAGTCTTCAAACACATAGTTGGAGTCGAAAGTTGGCGGAGTCGACGACAAAAGTCCCGCGTCATCACCGTGAGAGTTCAACCAGCGAGCTCCGTATACTTCGAACCCAACTCTGTGTATGACGAGCCTAGGGCCCCTGTTTGCTCTTCAAAGCTTGGAACATGTCGTCTCCAAAGATAGTACGAGCGATGTCCGCTCGTTTGAATTTTCGCTTGTACTTTTTACTGAGTACGTTTTAAAGGTACATAAGGGAGCAAAACCCCGAAAGCATAAGAGCTGGTACCCGCCGTGAGTATGCGAGGCTAGAGGTAAGCAATGGCGTCATATTTTGGGTTTCTATGTTTCTTCCATTTCTAGCAATCCATTACCCGAGAAACTGATCAGGCGATGCGTCATTGTCAGTGCCTCAGCTTGAATCCTATATCTTGGTGAAAAGTAATATTACTGCCGCGTAAATTCGCCTCCGACTGCAGACAGCAGCGGTTGGTTCACGGCATGGCTAAATTTACATCTACAACAACCACCGATGGTCACCTAGAAGGTCCTGGTGAGGGAGGTAAAATTAATTGGGACAAGTTTATATTTTTCCGTTTAGAAACGACATCTCCGTTAAAAGACGCTGATACACTAGTTATCTTCTCTCAGATTGCCACTACCTCGGCCGAGATGTGAACTCGCCAACTTAGGTAGCTGAATTGAAACCAAGTTACTGTGTTTATTCAAGATTAAAGGTAGATTTTAATATAAGGAACGGAATAAAGTAAGCTGATTTGATGAGCAGGCAGACACACTACAGGACAGACAGTGAGTGTGCAGGCGAGGTGGTGATAGATAATCATGTCATGTAACACCTGAGACTGTGGTGGAAGGAATTGAAGACTTTTTAGTAGAAGGAACAGACACAGAAAGGGGTATCTGTTCCTTCTACTAAAAAGCTTCCAATTTCTTCCACTACAGTCTCACGCTATAGGAACTTGAATATCTTCGACTTGAAACTGAGCAAGCAAATACTAAAACGCTAGCCGTCTCTTATTCCCATATTCGTTAACTGAAAGCCTCTGGTTGAATTTTTTTAACGGGGCGGTCAAGTTTCACTGTAAAGTTCATAAAATAAAACACCAAGACTAAAGTCACTGACATGACAAGAAAGGCGGCGGTTGGCGAGTCTCGAACATGTAATTATCACTCCTCGGCCAATGAGACTGCGACGTTAGCCCATAATAACGGCGAAGAACGAATCACGAATCATGAAGCCGGAACATAACGTAAAGATGTCACAAGATTACATGAAAAATCACTGCGACGCTTGTACCCCCGCGTGTTCGTACCCTTTTTTGTTCTGCTCCTACTCCGTTTCACACCCCAGTCCGAGCACAGTCGACGCTACGATCCGATGGTGCCTATCAAGCCACGCCTAACGTTGCCTCGTCACGGCCCTCGTCATTTTCGATCGTTTTTAATCACTAGATAAAGAAACCATGCAAAGATAAAAGAGCAGAATTACGGCGTGTTTAGTGTGCGAGACTGGTTTACCCGGTGATGGCGAGCGCACAGAGAGGACGAGCATCGGGACGATGCTTTTTAAAGCTGCTTGGTTGGATCCATCGGAACGTGACGACGGCTGTGCTCGGACGTAATGTGAAACTGAGAATAATAGAGGTATTGTTATAAGACAAACGGGATAAAAATCTCGCTTCATGCATGTTTTTGCTATTATTAGAGCGCACTTCTTAGGCGCCCGTTTTTGGCTTGAGCGGCGTCGGCGTCGGCGTCGCCGTCGGCGTAACCGCGCGGTGCATTATAGGAAACGTCCCATAATCCAACGCGCGGGACCTTCGTGACGTCACGAGGGTCACCGGTGACGTCACGAAGGGACACCGCAGTGCATTATGGGACGTTTCCTACAATGCACCGCGCGGTGGGAGGAGGAGGAGGAGTGGTGAGGAGGGAGCAGTAGGGGAGGAGGATGGGGAGAAAGAGGGAGGAGGAAGAGAGGAGGAGAAGGAAGAGGGGGACGAAGCGAGGATCATGGGAGGAGTAGATGAGGAGGGTGGAGGAGAGGGTAGGGATTAGGAGGAGGGGCATACCGTCCGCTCCGTACCCTCCCTTTTTCTTCCTCAAGAGCTGTGCTCTAATTCGGCATCACAGGGAGTTGTAAACGTCTTTCATTTTTGTGTTAATTTTCTGCTATTTTTTTTTCTCGTTTTTGTCCTGAAGGATACGGGACCTACCAATATGCTGGGAAACGACACCACAGGCTTGACGCTGACCATGAACCCGGTTAAGTTCTTCGGCGAGCTCCAACAGCTTGGAGACCCCCGGACCCGAAACTACACGCTGGTAATGAACCCGCTCTTCGTGTTCCCGCTAGTCATGGCCTACCTCTACTTCGTCAAAGTGGCCGGTCCGCGGTGGATGAAGGACAAGGAACCCTTCCAGATCATCAACTTCATCCGCTTCTACAACCTCGCGATGGTCTTCCTCAACGCGAGGTTTCTCTACATCGTCCTCATCTACACCTACCTGCCGGGAGGTGAATACAGCCTCTGGTGCCAGGGGATCACGGGCCGGATGACAGACCAGTTGGCCGACTTGTACGAGTCTGCGTCCTGGTACGTCGCCGTGCGGTACGCCGACTTCCTGGACACCGTCTTCTTCGTCCTGCGCAAGAAGTTCACGCACATCACGCATCTGCACGTCATCCACCACACCGTGGTGGCGGTGAACGCGTGGTTCTGGGTGCTGTTCGCTCCAGAGGGTCAGCCAGCCCTGGGACTCGCCATGAACGCGTTCGTCCACGTTGTCATGTACGCCTACTACTTCCTTGCCACGCTAGGCCCGAATGTCGAGGCAGTACCTCTGGTGGAAGAAGTACCTGACCACGATGCAGATTGTGCAGTTTGTCATCTTCATAGGGCACATGTCCATTCCGCTCTTCGTGGACTGCGGTTTCCCGAGGCACCTCATTCATGTGGCCATTGCTCAGACGTTTCTGATTTTAACTCTCTTTGTAAACTTTTATATCCAATCATATATGACACGAAGAGGTCCCAAACCGACGAAGGGTCAAGTCAATCTTGCTTCGCGTTTGAACGGTAAGGCCGTCAACGGAAAGTGCGATTAGTGAGAAAATGTCGTGTAACTGAGCCTAAGGAATGAATTTTCATTTTATAAACGAAATCACTGCCAACACTCCTGTGCGACCCCGTTTATTTGTGGACGATATTGTTATCTTCGCTGAGGTAAATGATGTTCAGGTGTTTCCCAGGAATTTAAATTAAGTAGGGTGTCTAAATTTTTAGGGGAGAGATAGGGGGGGGGGGGGCATTGAGAATGTAGGAGTCGTTGCGAATTAGGGGGGTGCCTTCAGAAAAACAAGGGGGGGGGAATACACCCCCGTAGTGGGGGTGTAGGGAAATCACTGATGATGTTGGTGACCAGGCTTTACTCAACAGCTGCTTATCCAAGATACACGATTGGTGTGGCTTTTGGCAGATGTCACTAAGTGTTAACAAATGTGTTCGAATGCATATAACCAGCAAAACTAATTTTCTTTCCTATATTTATTCCGTTAACAATACTGCCCTAGCCAAAGTGACTTCCTATAAATATCTGGGTGTGATAATTTCAAATGACCTACTTTGGAACACCCATATTAGGTACATTGTGCGCAAGGCATTAACTAAGCTCTGTTTTCTCCGGCGAAATTTAAAGCAAACCTCATCCAACGTAAAATTAACAGCCTACAAAACGTTTTTTCTGCCTATAGTAGAATATGCATCCGTTGTCGGGAATCCGTTTATTAAAACAAACATAAACTTACTTGAATTCATTCAGAGAAAAGGCTTGCGTTTTATGTACAACACATTTCAGAGACAACTCCCGGTTTCAGAATTATATGTGTTTTCTAGCACTAGCTCATTAACCCATAGACGCATGTTCTAAAGATTAAAATTTTTGCTCGACCTACTAAACCGATTTAATATTGACACCTTTAAATATATTTCATCTGGTATTCATAATTATCCCACACGAAATTTTTATTGTAGATCATTACAAAAATACAGCTGCCGGGTCGATGTATTTACGTTCTGTTTTTTCCCAAGGACCAGTCATGATTGGAATGCCCTACCGAGTCATTTAATAAATGCTTCATCTGAGTCATCACTGATTGCTAACCTCTGCAGTTTTTGTAACTCCTCCGATTAACGGCATTTCTTGTAGGTTTTTTTTGTGTTTTGCTTTATTTTTATTCGATACTGCGTAATAATGTCATTGATTGTCTGGTTGGGTTGCTGTGTGCATAAAATGACTAGAAATGTATACCTTCACAAAAACAATATGTACCCCCTCCTACGACATCTCCCCAAGGAGCAGTGGCGTCACAAGGGGGGGGGGGCGGACCGCCCCGGGTGCAGAGCTCAGGGGGTGTCGCGGCGGGCCACGAAAGCGGGGGGGGGGGGGGGGGGGAGTCTCGGAGGGTCACGCGAGAGCGGGGGGGAGTCGCGGCGGGCCACGCGAGAGCGGGGGGGGGGGGGGGGGGTGTCGTGGCGGGCTACCGCCCCGGGTGCCACTGATCCTCGTGACGCCACTGCCAAGGAGATAGTAGTATCAATAAATAAAATAAATGAATAAATAAATAAAAATACACGCGTATATTCATAATTCGTTGCGTGAGTCATGCAGTGACATGCTTGAGGCAGTTCTATAACATTGGCTCAGTAGCTCAAGTAGTGTACTAAACGAGTCTAATCGGGTATTTATAATCTTTGAAGACGACCCAAATCATCTGGTTGCGCTAAAACATCGATTTAGTATTAGATCCAACGCGACTTTACTTCCAAACAACTGAGGCAGGCTAGATTAGCTTGTGAAATACAGGACTGTATGCAGTAATCGAATTTGTGCTACGATAGATAAAGCGTTTTGCATATTTTTCTAGAGAATAAGCCGACAAGTGAACGCTGATGAGTGGCGCCTTCACCTGCTGAGCTGTAGTTTTGGATGCAGAACTATTTTTCTCGTAGATCGACTGGGAGACCGTTTTTTATGCATGGAAAATGTTTAGCGGATTCTCAAAACGCCACATGCTTATGCATTTTGTTTCCTTCCCACACGCTTTGATTTTATAATTGGCCCTATATTTCCCAGCAGAGTGTCGATCAGCGCCTTGTCGCGGGCAGTAACTTCCAGTTTGGCGACGTGCTAATTGAAAACATTTCAACAAACCAACGGTGTTCCCTCTGACGTATTGTTTCACTCAGTTTCATAGCAATTTTCACTCTTCACGTATGATCTCATGACTCCACTCATATTAATCAGAATCATGCAATCGAACGAATAAAAAAAAGAACCTGAGAGGCTCGTAGACAGTGTTCTATAGGTGAATACAGATATGTACTATTTACATGTTCTGCAAGACTACTTTTTTTTTTTCCAAAACGACTACGCAAAGCGACATATAAGTTTGTACACCTGCGCTGTAACTTATTTCGCTCTGAGAAACAGTGATAGAAGATTTCTTCATGGATTACCGGAAAGTATTCCGGCACCCTAATTACAAAAGACCAATTAACAAAACCTTAGTGTTTTATAATCCTTATAATTTATACACTTTTGAAGGCCTGAAGGTGCGTTATACAATAGAGTGGCCATATATAAGGAAATCAAACTGTAATCTCAGATTGAAACTATATTAAACGCATTGAAATATAGTTGCTGGGCTTAGAGACGACGAAGGTATAGTGCTGCGAATTAGCATTTTTACAGCGAAGCTGTTATGTGCCAGGATCTGGAAAAATATGCGTCCTTGGATGTTAACAAAAAAACTCCTGTTTCGTTCCGACCGGTCGTGGCAAGTATAAATAAAAAAGAGGGGGAAACCCGCGTGAGTCAGCCTTCCTTAGCATTATTGGATAGTGAGGTTCTAATACCTTGTTATCATCTACGGTCACCGACTTATCATAGCCAAGAGTGCGCTGATACAAGACTGATGGCAGAACGCGCCGATCTAAGCTTCATTTCTTTCGCTTCCGCGATGGTGATAAAAGAGATTTTCGTGGTTTGAGGCATTAATATCGATATCGGTAGACCCGATGGGAGGTGGATAACATCGTTGATGTTGGAACGCGTAGGATTAAAGTGTTGTAATCAAGCGAATGTGCCAACGACCAACAACAGACGTCTATCGACCTCACGTATAGGAAGAACGTATCTGAAGTCAAAATACAGATAATGGCGGTTTTCCAAATAAAGACAATTAAACAACGAAATCGTGCACGTGTGTTCATTGCAATTATATGTAAATCATATAAATGTCGTATAGTTGTCGTAAAGAAAACATATTTTCTGGTCCTCCATCTTCACGTGAAGTGGATGGGCTCTACATTTTTTGAGCCATTTACGTGGACAATAAAGTCAAATAATGAGTTCCAATTTTGTATATTTAATGTAAAATAGATATTTTGTGACTAACTGTGTATGCGTGAATTGCACGTACTATTCAAAACTAATCGAAGTGACGAAAAGTAAGTTCAGAATCTAATATCAAAGTTTATATGAGATAGTCGTTGGGAAGAAACACTCGATGAAAAAGCAAGAGAAAGGACATTATATGGCGGAGAGAAATCGTGTCTTTAGTCCGCTGCAACCTAAGAACGAAGGGCGAGGGTAAGACGGGCCGGGGAGGAGGAAGCAGACGGAACGCTAAAGAGAGAGGGAGGTTTCCTCCTCTCTTCTCCAGCGTTCCGTCTGCTTCCTCTCCCCGGCCCCTCTTACCCTCGCCCTTCGTTCTTAGGTTGCAACTGACTTTAGTTTAGCTAGCTGACATAATCCTTATGCACGAGTATATACAGAGTAGTTAGTATGAATAAAATAAATTGCTTTGTCTCGAATGGTTTTTGAATTTGACTTTAGTATTGCTTGTGAACATGGTCGACGACGGGAAGGTATACTGACATCCTGAATATTATATTTACGGTTACTTCAAATTTATATCTATAATGATAGCGTCCAGCAGCGTAAAACAAAAGACGACAAGAAAAGTGTTTGGTTGGTGTTCGTCCATTCAAGCCGCTGACGGAAGTGTCTCAAAACCATAGAGCGACTCTCGTACGTGAGGGGCATCTTCAAGTTGACCTTCGGACGGGTTTATATAACGGGTGTAAAAACTCGGCAAAACAAATGAGGAAGATGGAATGAACAGGTTAGTTTGCAGTGCAATGCATATTAACGATTCCCTTGTCAAGACCAGAAAGGTTATGGTCAAAAAATAACACCCGCACCAAAACCACATTTTCTGCATGGATCTATTTACAAACTCAAGTTTTACAAACTCAAGTGAAGTCAAACCACTTTCGCAAATTGCTTTAGTGCCGGCGTAAACCAAGTCATTGCCTGTACCAATGCTGCCTAAATGGAGATATATTCCAGAGACATACACGCATTATGTTTTACGTGAACCAACGATGGAAAACAAGCAACCTACTAGCAACCTAATCTATGACTGTAGCGGTCCCAGGTGAGATTAGAGCCTTTTTAATGTAAGCCATATGTAATGGGGAGGAGCTGACGACAAAGATTTGAGCAGGGTACCACTCGGGTGTTTAGTTGCACTGGCCTTTGTTCCTGTGCGTTGTGTCCGGTCCGTATTACATGTGTGGCCTCAAGTGCGCTGTATTTATCTGCAGAGGATACGAGCATGTAGTGTAGAGAGTATAGCAAGTATAGCAAGTGTAATGGAAAAGGACGGAAAAAGCGAGCCGATGAAAAATGGGCCGCCCTCCAGCCATTTCTAAAACACCCGAGAAAAGTTAAATTCATCTTCTCGCCACTATAGTCGGCCTACTAGCCGGCCCCAGATAATGGTTGTGCATTACTTGGCAAGGGTAGTGACACATACCTTCTGAAGGTTCCAGCGACTATTATACTCGACCCCACTATAGTTGTGCGCAGTGCTATCAAAGGCATAAGGGGGAGAGCGTATTGCAAGTGGTTGGAGAGGAGGGGAAGGGAGCAATTAATTTCTTACCCAGATTTTTATTGTGTAACCTATATTTCGCGTTTGTCCTCGTTGAAGATGAGTTTGTCACTCAAAATTCCCATAACAAAAGCTTCCCCCGCCTCCTGCGCGTGGCTGTTTTTCGCGGCACATTCGCCACCTAGTCACGTCTAAGTCATTACGTCTTGTACGTTTAAGGATCCCGACTGTTTATAAATTGAAGTGATCGAATAAAAGCGAAACACGTTGTTGTTAACTTTTTACATGCTAAAAAGTTTTGTTTTTGAAATTGAACACTACGAATAGGGCTCACGCTAGGTTCACAACCTGACTCTTAAAAGTTATTGCGCTGTGAAAGAAATATTTAGGACTGCCTAAAACGCAGCATACTGACGCGTATCATGTTTTCTTTCTACGCTGTTTTTTGTCCTTCATTCTACATTTCCCAGCACAACGTTGTCTAGGGTTGTCCCATCCAGTTTGTCAACGTCCTAACAACAAGTCAATTTGTGATGCTTTGATAAAGTAAGAGCGTTCCCGTTGGTGTGTTACGTCCCTCAATTACATAATAATTTTTACCTGTCACAGAAGATCTCTTGACTTCAAGGATATTTGTCATAATCATCTAATAAATAATGAAATACATTTACAAATCTCTGTAATGCGAAATTAGAGCGCAGCTCTTGAGGAGGAGGAGGGGACGGAATGTCCCTCCTTCTCCTACTCTCCTCCTGCTCCCCTCCTCTTCCTTCTCCTCTATTCCCTCCTCCTCCAATTTAGTTTTCCCGCTAAATGTAGCGGGAAAAAGAACGTCACATGACTTGGTGTCACGTCACCCATGAACAAATTCAGTTTCTCCGCTAGATTTAGCGGGAAAATTGAGCGGGGAATTGCATTGGTGTTGAGGTCACGTGACGTCAATTTTCCCTCTAAACTTAGCGTGGTTACGTTGACGCCGACGCCGACTCCGCGAAACCCGGAAGCGGGCGCATAAGAGCTGCGCTCTAAAAATAAAATAAAGATAACTGAAACTTAAAAGAGATGCTTACATTGTTGTATATGTGGATACAGCTATAAAATATTTACACATTCTGCGAGAAGACATCGTCAAGAGACTACTGCGCAAGCGACATGTAATTATATAAACGTGCGCTGAACCTTGCACCGTCAGAAACAGCGATAGTGGCGATTACTTGGCGAACTAAATTACCGGGAAGCATTCCGACAGCCCTTTTGGAATAGTTAATTAAGGAAACCCTGACGTTTCATTATCACTCTCATTTATGTGTTTTTTAAGGCGCCTTTGCGCAATATAGTACAATGAAGTGGGGATCTTTCGAAGAGCAGTTACCACAACATGACACAATTTTGAAGTCATCGTAATGTAGTTAATGGGGTTAGAGAGGAAGAAAGCATACTGGTTCAAATTTATTACAGTCGTTTATGAGAACAATGAAGTCAAGTAATGTAATGGCAACGTAGACAATTAATTAAAAAAGCCGTTTACAACTCCCTGTAACACCGAATTCGAGCGCATCTCTTGAGGAGGCGGAAGGAAGGGTACTAAGGGGAGGGTATACCCGTCCTCTCTCCTCTTCACCTCCTCATCATGCCTGCTACTCCTCCTCCCTCCTTCTCCTTCACCTCCTCCTCCTCTCTTCATCCTTCAACCTCCTCCCCTCGTCTCCTCCCTCCTCCTCGTCAAGGGGGGTCACGTGACCTCGTGGGGGGGGGTCGCGTGACCTGGGGGTCTTGTGACCTCGGGGCGGGGGGGGGGGTCACGTGACCTGGGTTTCACGTGACCTCGGGGGGGGTCACGTGGCCTCGGGGGTCACGTGAGCTCGGGGGTCACGTGACCTCGGGGGTATCACGTGACCTCACGGTTACGCCGACGCCGCTCAAGCCGGAAACGGGCGCCTAATGGTACGTTTACATCTGAGAAGAAATCCCGCTGCCGCGGGAGCGGATCCGCTCCCGGCGGCGGCGGCGACGAGCGGGTTGCGTTTACATCTATTTCCTTCGAGCGGCGGCGGCGGCGCCGGCTGGGGCAGCGGTTCCCGTAACATCTCGTCAAATATGACGAGAAGGCGCGAGAGTTTCCGCCTCGGCTCTCTCTCCCGGGCGTGGCTGCTCCCGGAAGAACGGGAATTTGTGACGTAGGCAGCGTCGCGCTGCTCAAGAATGCCACTTCCGGTCAGCGAAATGCCTCGTTCGGCGGCAGAAATAGATCCCGGACTTGAACGGCTCGCCGCCGCGTTTTCCGCCCAGCGTTTCGCCCCAGCGGCAAAAGCTGGGCGGATTCGCCAGCGGATCCGCAAGTGTAAACGTACCATAAGAGCTGTGCTCTAAACGTAGAAAAACATTATCACGTGCATGCTTCGGCGCGAAATTGACGGCTGTGCAAAGTACCACAGCGAAAGCTTAGCAATCTCCACGCCTCGAGCTTCGAAGTTTTATATCTCAGGAAGAAAATTAGCTAAGGCGTGTGGGTTTCCCCTTTGAGTGGGTACCACACAGAAACACAGGATGTCTGTGGGTTTGTAGAGTGACATGCTTTATTGGCGTTCCGCCATCAGGCTTTCTCCCGTGGGCCAAAATAATAAATGAAAAGAACGAAGAAAAATGAAAGCCGTTTGCAACTCCCTGTAACGCCGAATCAGAGCGCAGCTCTTGAGGAGAAGGAGGGGAAGGTACGGAGAGGAGGCTATGCCCCTCCTCCTCTCTTGCTCGCCTCCCATTTAGGGGAAAATTTTCAGCTAAATTTAGCGGGGCAATTTTTTTCGCTAGATTTTGCGGGGATATTTTTCCGCTAGATTTAGCGGGGAAATTTTTGCCGCTAGATTTAGCGGGGAAATTTTTCCGCTAGATTTAGCGGGGAAAGTTTTTTCGCTAGATTTAGCAGGGAACATTTTCCGCCAAGTTTAGCGGGGAAATCTGTTCCGCTAGATTCAGCGGGGAAATCTTTCCACTAGAATTAGCGGGGAAATTTGTTTCGCTATATTTAGCGGGGAACATTTTCCGCTAAGTTTAGCGGGGAAATTTTTTCCGCTAGATTTAGCGGGGGAATTGTTTCCGCTAGATTTCGCGGGGAAATTTTTCCGCTAAATTTAGCGGGGAAATTTTTCCGCTAGATTAAGCGGGAACATTTTTCCGCTAGATTTAGCGGGGAAATTTACCCATAATGCACCGCGCGGTTACACCGACGGCGACGGCGACGCCGACGCCGCTCAAGCCGGAATGGGCGCCTAAGAGCTGGGCTCTAAAAGAACAGTTGGATAAAAAATTCAGCGTAATCTCCTAAAAAGGGTCCAAGCAAAATAAGATATGGGGAGCTAATAGTCAATATTTTCTGAGATAGTTGTCAGAAAAGATTCGATAAATAATGGAGAAATGAGACAGCCTGCGGCGGAGAGAAAGTGTGTCTAGTCTAGGTGACTGAGGCAATACTTGTATGCAAGTGTATAGGAAGTAGAGAGAATAAATGACACGAAACATACCTTTTTTAATGGCTTTATGATTGTTATTTTAGTACTCTTTGAGAACAGTGTCGATAACGAGAATTTAAGCTGAAGCGATTTTCTAGCCCGCTCAATATATCGGTGGTAACACAAAAATATATATCCGCGCGCCTACTAAAAACTCGCAGGTCCGGTTCTTTCTTCTCTTGTCTTCTCCAGGAAAGTCCTCCCCTCTTCTGAAAAGTTCAAGTTCATTCCTGCTTGTTATCGTGTGTTCTGGTTTAGAACATTCCCGAACACGTGGTGTGTAGAAACGTAGTTGTAGCGAACTATCGGGGCAGTTGCCCTTTCTTGGCCAACGGAAGATGTACGGTGCCCTATTATTTTTATTTATAGGCACAACTCATTAAACGTTGAATTCTTGTTTTACATTTATATCGTATTTTTTATTCGGGAAAATATCGGTAATAATAAAAAACAAAAACAAAGTAAAAGAATAAGAAAACTAGGAGTATTGTTTGGTTGGTGTTGAAAACGCGTCTGGCAGTTTTCCAGAGCGTAGGGTGACTCACACTGGCTCGTAAGGAAGGTTGCCAAAAGGCCATTCGAACAGGCTGGAATAACGGTTGTAAAGTCTGGGCAAAAAAAAAAATGAAAATAAGCATGAAAAGAAAGGAGAAAAGAAAGATAAACAGGAAGAAAGAAGTTGGTTGGCACTCACATCTATGTCAACGATTGTCTAGTTAAAGCCCGAAAACACGTGCCTAGAGACCCCATGCATTTCTCAAAGATTCGTATGCACGATAACACCCAAACAAAACAACAATTCTACACAAATCTATTAAAAAAAACTCTTTTGTTTTGAGTTTTCGCATGCAGGATCGCAGAAATAATAATAATAAAAAAAGTTTTTCCTAGATTTCAACTTTTTTGTTCTTTGTTATTTTATATCTTCAAGTAACTCAACGGTGTTAAAAAAAATAGTTGAGTGAGGTATTAAACCAACCGATATTTTATAATAATTTATTAAAAAATAATGGCTTTCCCTTAAATAAAACACAAACATATAAACCTATTGGCAACTTCCCTAAACCTTGTGCGAAATTAAAAAAAAAAACGATTATTAGGAGGTTATGAGGAAAAAAGCTATCTGTGGGTTACGGATTTATGAAATGCTACGTTTTTGCTTGAGCTGCCATCATGAATTTCAAGGCCTCATAGTTTTTGCTGCAAAACTCACAAATATTTAAATATTTCCTCGATTAGACACATTTTAAAACCTGTTATCTTATATATTTTTTTAATAAATGGCAGCTGTAACCTATAGTCAAACTCCCGTGGTAAATATCTGATATTAACGATAAAATAACGGTTATATAATATTGAGCTTCTTAATCTCAGGCAAGAAGTTTTAAAAAAATGGAAGCAGCTTCAAGGCTCTTAAAGCCGCTACGATGTTGTGTTTTTTTAAAGTTTTGCACAGCTTTGAAAATAGTTTTCCGAGACAAAAAACTAAACGTTCCAAACTCCGAACTACATAAAGGATGGGCAAATAAATTTTATCCCTCGAATTTAAGGTTCTTCAAAGAAATAAAGCCGATCACATCGATTTATAAAGTAATTAGGACATTTTTTGTTTTACAGAGTTATGTTTTGTGTGTGAATAAGTAGCTAATAAAGTGCTCGTATTTTTCGCTAGATTTTTAACGCGTTTTAAAAGTTAAGAACCTAGTGAAGCAAACTATAGTGCGCTTGTTAATAGCGTGGTCCCCTGCAATGCATATTGAAAAAAGAGAGCACAAAAATACAAGGACAAAGACAAGGATCATGCACAAAACACAAGCGCTTAATTGCATTATAATCACAAGCGCTGACTCTCAACTAAATTTATAAACAAAGGAACAAGAAGAGGATGTTCTGAAAGACTCGCAGTGCACGGAGTGCGTGTCACACGCGACGCAACACCATTTAACTACAATGCCTTTGCACCATAGTCCGATCTCTGCAATGCATCACGCCTAATTCACGAAGGAAGACATGCTATGGCCTGTATGCGACGATAAAAGTATTTTCAGTGTCGCAAAAACAAAGCCACTGTTACGAAGAACCTTACAGTAACTCTCATGCCGTCAATACTAGAAAATATATTCAAGTCAATGATCCACTGAAGGGACGTCCCTAACTACAGGTACAGATATAGAACGGCGTGCGCGTGACGCAAGTTCGCTTCGACGAAAAAATTCACTGCATTATCTCTCGGTGTTATATATTAAAACAGTACAGTTAACAACAACAAACAAAGGCACCACTGAGTTGCGAGTCGAAAAAGCACAGCTTATTTGTGTTTAATTCAAAAGATTCAGAACACGCAAATTCCTTCGATACAAAAAAGAAACGAACTGGTGTCTTTAGAAGCATCGATCACACAAAACGCTTCGCAGTCTAATGTTCGATAGTTTCGATTGACATGTTATTCAACCTGAATCGCCGCACAGAATCAGCCTTACATAAAATAAGCAACGCGAAAACACGGCGCTCGTGAATGAGATACCACAGAAGGGTGCCGAAGCCCACGGAAAACCAAACATTTAAAAAGTTAGTTGAAAAAAGAAGCACTCACATGTAGAGCCATTTGAAAGTAAGGCGGAGAAAGACTGCTTCATGGTGTCACCAAGTTTAAGGACTGAACTTAGAGCAACAGAGTGAAAAACGTAAAACAGCCTTTCGCGGAAAACGAAGTTCAAAGACCGCGGAAAGCACAAGTGAAAAGGTTACGAGACTTCGTGTTCGGAGAAAAAAAAAAAAGCAACCAAAATGTGGAATGAACTTCATTCAAGCAGCCGATCTGATTGAACCTATAACAGAACCAAGCGACGTATCGGAGTACAACGCCTTGTATATTGTGGGAACGTTGCTGAGGCAATCTTCCCATTGAAATCACGGAATGCCCTCATGAGTTTAAAGGCAACGTTCGCTCCCGATAGACAACTGACGAGTTTCGAAATCCAACAAGCATGCTGGAGCGTTAGAAACGCCTTGTGAATGCTAATAGCTACGAAAGCGAGGTGACAAAACGACGCCCATTGAGGAGGTGTCTTCGATGGCGCAATTCTAATCGACTACGAAAAGCCCATAAAGGGGCACGAAGCACTCGCCGAACACGTTTGTGTGCCAGACAGCAACCAAGGATTGAGCATCTTGGACACGGTAAGCAGTGCATTCATTGTATTATCGACACGCAGGGTTTTGTAAACCATATGTACGATAAAGTTAACTATTTATTATATTTTGTTTTGAACATGTAACTTAAGTAAACACGCACAAAATGATTTCATGCTATTCGAAAAACAACAACAATTATAGCTAAAATGTTCAGCTTATATTAAGATTTTAGAGGTAAGAGCAAGACGAAGTAGACTCCCAAGAACGTAAAACAAGAAAGCTGTTTCGACAAATATGCAGCATCGCCGAAGATGTCAAGCATGTCATAGAACTCAAACGGCAAATCCTATGAAATGGTTAGACACAAGTGTAACCTAATCTGAAACAGATGGCTTTGTTAAGGAATACTGCCATATTGGTCTCGGCGCCTAATAATCTTATTTTTATACTATGGAATAACTATTTCTGCCCGCAATGTATTGAACCACTTTGCTTCCGTTATACAACGCGACGGGTTCTCTATTTTTGTACAGATTACCCAAGTACTTGATGAATTGTTAGTTTTAATTTTCGTTTTAAATTTTAAGACACAGCTTTTGTCTCTATCTTGTCAACGTACATTTTTTAGCTTTATCCTATTTTTAAAAGAGAATTACGAGCGGGAATGCATCACCATGTTATATGTATTTTTCAGCCACAAGAACTTAAGTCCGCAGCACTCACCGCGTACCCGCATTAAGGCGGCATTGAGAGCAGTTAGAAGGAGAATAAGCTCCTCAAAGGCAAGGACAAGGAACAAGACGACACCGAGCGCTACTTACAACTCGATATTATAGTACTATAAACATATCATGCGGCTCTCAGCAGAGGAAGGTGCATTTTTTTACTAGAAAGGTGTAGTGACGGTGCATTTACGCACCGTCACTTGGTGCGTAAAGTTTCTCTCGCCGTTTTAAATTAAAGTTTTCCTAGTGGTTTTGTTTCTGGCTGATTTAGAGAACATGGGCATTTGTCGCAGTGCATGGCGAGATTACACAGGGGGAGTTTCTGACAGACAACGCATGCTCGCGTGTCCTGTCATTGAAACACCTCACCGTCTGCCGCACGTACACCTTGCCCCACGTCATTGAGATTTCATACCCACTGACGTAAAACATTCAATGAACTGAGTAACGTGTTTCTTTCCGCATGGTTCTTTAATTTTTGTAGTTCTTAATTCTGACGCAGGAACCGGACAGCTTTGATAGGGTGGAAAAAACAACGCGCACCTCAAGGTGTGGGACTTTAATGATATTATGCGAAAGCCGATAAATATAGGGTATGACTACCGGTCTGGTCTTCTTTCTAGATGCAGCAGTCTCTTTTTCCCCTTTACTTTTAACCTTCCACATGAAAGACTTTGAGACCTCTGCCTAGAAATGGTCCGGATGTCCGGCGGATTTGAGGCGGCACGCCTGGTCGCTGAAGCTGTCGCTCATGTCGTGATTGCAAGACTTGTCAAGGGAAGCTTTCATCAAAGACGAAGCGACCCCTTTATCTACCAGTTTAGAATGTGCAATGGTCTTCTTTTTTTTTCTTTTTTCTTTTTGAAGTGCAGGTGCAGATTTATAAACGGGAATTCCGTTGATACCATGGTTTGATGGGTAAAAGTTAGCCCATACGATTTTGAAGAAACCACTCCTAGAGCTCCAATTATTAGTTCTTCGTTGCAAACATGCGACTGCTGCACTGGCACCAGGAAATTATCTACCTATATGAATGTCTTACATACGCCGGAAACGCTCGTTGTCTCCAAGGTTCCCCTGTCAAACTTCACCAAACAGAATTGTCACATAAAAGCGGAGCCAACCCGCGACCCTAAGAAAATCACTCGTCTCTGAACGTATATGTCATTTTCAAACGACACAAAAGCTGACCTTAATTACTAAGACCGCATTTCAATGAACGAGTCACAGCTCACACCGCTTGAGTTCCTAAAAGAAATCTCGTTTCTCTCCTCAATGCACTGTCTGACCACAATGAACACCTGGGCATCGGGGTTAGAGTAAAATCGATCTTCCACGTCCACTCACAAACCGCCATGGTAGAGCAGCGTGCCTTCTGTTAAATGAAGGTGCTATGTCACATTAGTTTGTTTAACGTCTTTACATTTTCTCCGGTTACCCCAGGCTCAACAAGGTTGCCCGGACAACAGCCAAGATGAACCTAACGATGAATCCTATCACGTTCCTCAGCGAACTACAAGAGATGGGTGATCCCAGGACCAGGAACTACCCCTTAATCATGAACCCGCTCTTCGTCTTTCCACTCATTGCTTCCTACCTCTACTTCGTCAAAGTGGCCGGTCCCAGATGGATGAAGAACAGAGAACCCTTCGAAATCACCAACATCATACGCGTGTACAACCTCGGCATGGTGGCTCTCAACGCGAGGTTCCTCTACATCCTTCTCAAGAAGACGTACCTACCAGGGGGACACTACAGCCTCTGGTGCCAAGGGATCACCGGATACATGGACGAGGAGATGAAAGGATACTACGAAGGCGGTTGGTTCTTCGTAGCCGTGAAATACGTCGACTTTCTGGACACCGTGTTCTTTGTGCTCGAAAGAAGTTCACGCACATCACGCATCTGCACGTCATCCACCACACCATCGTCGCAGTTAACGTCTGGTACTGGGGTCTGTTCGCTCCGGAGGGACAGCCGGCTCTTGGACTTGGCCTCAACGTGTTTGTGCACATCGTTATGTACTCGTATTACTTTTTAGCCACGTTGGGTCCAAGCGTGCGTAAATATCTCTGGTGGAAGAAGTACCTCACCAGACTGCAGATCGCCCAGTTTGTCATCATCATCCTTCACTTGTCCATTCCTCTTTACGTAGACTGCGGCTTCCCAAGGTACCTCGTGTACCTGGGAAGCGCTCAGACTTTTCTGATCCTGTGCCTTTTTGTAAACTTTTACATTCAAGCATACATTAGACGAGCAAATCCTGCCGTGAAGAGTGAACGTGTGGCGAACGGTAGTAAACCCGGCACCTCGAAACAGGACTAGAATGAAGATGTCAGGCTTGTTAGTGCGTTAAAACTTGATGTCCAGAAGAAGTTTACAGCTCAGTACCTTCTATGTTAGCCCACAGATGAATGAAAGTGGGAACGACTTGGTTTAATAAGGATGTTTCTTTTTTTTAATTTTAATATTTTCAAGGCCACTTTTAGAACTGTGAAAGCTCGGAGGAGTCAGAAAATTGCTTAAATTTAACCAAGGAATGTATTATAAAATATGTGATAAAAGTCAGTATTTTTATTTCCCCTTCTCTCAGGGTTTTCAACTATGACAAATACCGAATTTTAAAATGTACTTGCGTGATCTAGTTTGTGATATATTCAAAGAATATCAAAAAGAATACGGTACATACTTGATTGTATACCGATAAATTTAGCTTTAACCTGGTTTACTCTTTCTTATTGACAGTTAGCAGCATACTATTATAGGTCTCTGCAATTTATCAGGTCTGCTTGAAATCAAACAGTTGTTGGCTACATAAATCGTTCCTATACTGCGATACAAGTGTGTCTATGGCAAAGAAGAAAAGAGTTTCGAGGCATTATTAATTATTTATTTTTAAACCTGTTTTTTTTCCTAATGTAGACATATTGTATTTGATATTGCACCTTGCGAAAGTGGTGAATATGATTGTAAAGTTTTTGTACAAGATATCATGTTGTCACCACACATCGGATCATTTGACTAATTACACGATCAGATTGATCGAATAAATATTATGTTGAATTCAAAACTTCAAATAGTGTTTCTTTAATGCTATTCTCTTGCCGAAGTGATTGACCAGATATCAACTGAAAAAAGTTAATAAAGGATTTTATGTATAATTAATTTTCTCGCACTACAGGGGGAATTCAATGCGCAAATTTTGTCCTTGTCTTAAACCATTATTTCTTTTCTTTTTTTTTGTTATTACAAGCAAGAAACCGAGTCAAAAAACCACATACACGTCATAAGCCGAATGAAAGCGCATCCTTCTTTCCGATCAAAAAGCCGCGTAAAGACCCCCCCCTGCGCACCAATCCTCCGCGTTTAACAAATCGCGTGGTTTCTTTACATTTGTATATAGACACGATTGCTATCCTCCCTTTGGACGATGTGGCAGGAGGGGCCTGCACAAGTTGTGGCGCAACAACATTAAACGAAACTAAGTATTATGAAACGCTGATTTTACTCAACAGTATTATGCGCGTATCTTCACCTTAGATAAAATTGTACGCTCATTTTGACAAAAAAAAAACGCGTGACGTATTTTCAGTGTTGCAGGCACAGCCAAAAAGTAACAAAACAAAGTTGATTCATAGCTGAAAAAAAATCGTAACTCTTTACCAATTTACGTTACCCCAAAATAAAAGGAACGTGTTGCAGTAACCGCTACCAATGAAAAATGAAAGACGTTTACAATTCTCTGTAATGACGAATTAGAGCGCAGCTCATGAGGAGGAGGAGGGGAGGGTACGGAGGGGAGGGTATGCCCCCCCTCCCCCTCCCTACCCCTCCCCTTCTCCTGTCCTGCTTTCCTAACATTTAGCGGAAAATTCCCCGCTGAATATAGCAGGAAATTTTCCCGCAAAATTTAGAGGAGGAAATTCTCTGCTAAATTTACCGGGAAATTTCCCCGCCAAATTTAGCGGGAAAATATTCCAGCTAAATTTTGCGGATAAATGTTTTCACTATATTCAGCGGGGAAATTTTTGCGCTAAATTTAGTGGGGAACTTTTTCCAAAATGTAACGCGCGGTAACGCCCTGTTGCATTATTCCCATAATGCAATGCGCGCGGTTACGCCGACGTCGACGGCGACGCTGCTCAAGCCGAAAGCGGGTGCCAAAGAGCTGCTCTCTAAAATTAATGCACGTTACTTTTACGTTACCTTTTATTTATGAATTGAAGCGTTTTACTATTCTGAGTAAAATGTTTAAAAACTCATGTAATCTTTCTTTTTTTTCTTTTTGACGCTTCCGTTCAGATATTTTCGAGAAAAGACGAGCCTAAAAACAAACAAAAAAAATTGAAGTGCAGTTTTCTTTTTTTTAATATTGAGAAGAAAAAATGTAGCGAGTAACGGAAGTACGCTACCCGTTGCTCAAAATAAGTTACTTAAGATATCCGTTCCTGCTTTCAAAGATCTAAATGTACGCCACTCTCTGGATACCTGCCTGTTTGTTGAGTCGGGCTGCTTCCAGAAGTAGAAAGGGGTAAACGGAGCATAATTATCCTCCGCCTACATAAGAAAAAAAAACATTTGCATTAATCTTCATTATTTAGCTTTGGCATCAGTTTCACCGGTGACTATTATACATTTGTCTTAATTATGTAGCTTCTTCCACTGGCAAATCCGGAGCGCTCGGCGCAGCTTTCGCCGAGCCGATTCCCCCGCCCATTGGAAATTGGGAGCGATGTTTCTACGTGTGACGCTTGTAACTCTGGAGCCGGTAGAGAGATCGCCCAGCGGTTTCAACTGATCAGTGGAAGGTTCCGGAGAGCGCGCACTCTTTGTAGATCCGTCCTTATTGTAAATATAAAAAAGCAATTATTTGAATTTACGAAAATAAAAAAGGCAAAAAACAAGACAAATTAAAACATTATTACAAAAAGAGCTATGGCGTGCCCAAAATGCAGCGTGAAAAAAAATCATAAACCAGCTTAAATACTTTAAAGTTATAGTAAAACCTTGATCGCAGTCTATATTCAAAGATTAGGTGCGTTTTAAGCTAGGCGCGTATGCCTTCCTTAGAATATAAAATGTCACGTGCTTTTCTGTTTATATGGCATTACAAATTTCAGAGGCGCGGTTTTAGCGCGGCTAAACTTGTTTTGATATTTTCTCGGCCATGGGCTCCTAAGTTTAACTACCTGCCGCATTGTAATCTCGATACAAACTGTCACACACAAAAAACGTCAAACTCTTTTTTAAATTTATTGTGACCTTAGCCTTTTCATGTGCGGGGATAAGGGCAAGAGCAAGGTTTCCCTTTTTTTGGAGCTATCTATTCTTATGGAGAATGTGTCACACTCGAAAACAGACAGTTTTAAAACCCTTGCGAAGTACACTCACTTTGCGAAATTTGGTTTATTTTAATAGAAAGTTTGAAGGGGTTGTTAGTGTTAAGAAAGCGAAGGCTCTAGAATGTCACCAGCGCAATAACCCAGGGAGCAAGTCGCCAAACCCAGAGTGACCACAAGAAAGTCCAAGAAGTGGTCCCTCTCCGTCACCCATGGCAACAGGCACACCTACTCTTGCTTCAGATGAAATTGGTGATGGACAGGGTGCTTGTATAGCGTTTCGCACATGCGCAGCTCGTAAAACGTGACCAAATGACACGCGTACGTTGAGGCAGTCAAAAGTCATGAAAGCAGAACCTTCGTGCCAAGTTCGAAACAATTCATAACCATGTATTAACGGCATCGAGTTGTAGCTAAGAGTAATTCGCGGTAAATTACTGCAGCAAAAACCAAAACAAACACATTGGAAAGCGGGCGTGAATGCCCGATGAGGCTCGTAGGAGTCAGCAAAGTAATCTTTTGTGGTAAACACTGTCTTGTAAAGCTTTTTTACTGAGCACAAACACCGCAACTGCTTCGATTCAACGATTTTAATGTACGATTTGTTTTCTCAATTATTACCATACTATTTTTTAAAGTATTACAATTTGCAGATTAGGAGCAACCTAATCAAATGTACGAAGGATTACCACAGTAAAAAAAGTGCCACGTGCTAATTAGAAATAAAAAGAACTTTCTGAAGATTTAGGTCCTCTAAGTTGCGCAAAGCGAATACAAAAATAACTGTGACGGAGCTTACGAGATTGGAAAAGGAAGCTATCGCACGTGGTCGAGACAACTTTATGAGTCGGGGGAAATTGCTGGAAGCCTTTCCCACGCTCCTGTCGGGCGACTATAAAGGTTTCTAAATTAGCAGGAAACGGATTGCAGGAATTAGCGGCGTCGATGCCGCGACGAGCTCAGTCGATGTCTTTTAGAATCGGGAGTAGCAAAGTTTCTGACGCACATCACGAATGAATAAAAAGAACACTGACCCTGACTCGGAGTTGGGTGCACTCCAACTGCGGCTAAACAAATCCGATTGGTTGCTGCGCGGGTGAATTGCCTCACCTAATCATCTCATTGACTATTTAACTTGGTACACCTCTCTTGAGGGGGTTTTCAGGCTCTCCTGTTGCCACTAGATAGAATATTCCTCATATGAGACAGATCGTTGCATGTTTAAGCTATATGCACAAGTTTGGAAATATTGTTTTATATTGTAGTTTATAGTCTATGGTTTCAATATTGTAGATTATTACACTGTAGCTCATACAAAGGTCTAGGTCATTTGCGTGGTTGCAGATACTTGAGCTTGAAGCACTCATATCTGTTTCCTTACTGCGTCCCGGAAAACACTTCAATTTTTTCTCTCAGATTTCGGTTTTCTATCGACCGTGTCAGGAAACAGTAAAAAGTAAATATAAACCTTGGAGGCCCACCCTTATGACTGTATCTCTCAGCGAACAGCACACCGAAACCAGAACGGCGCATTTGAATAGGACATATTTTAGACGGAAAATGTAACACGTGCCATGAATAGTGGTGAACAAATTATGCGGTGATCGACGGTGCCCAGCCAAATAACAACAACAACAAAAAACAGATACATTTATACCTGAAAAAAAGTAAAATTAAGACGCCAGTCTGACTACGTAACGTAAAGAGGATACGGGTGCATTGTAGTCAGGATAACGTCCACTTCAACTGAATAAAACCTGTTTTCAGGAGAGAGTAGAAGAGGCTGGCGAACGCCGGCGTGCGTCGCCTATGAAGCGGGCGCCTGGAGGCATCGTCGGAGAGGCTCGTCTGGAAAAGAATATTATTTAGCAACAACAAAAAGTACTTTTCTAGTTTTAGAGCGCAGCTCTTAAGCGCCCGTTTCCGGCATGAGTAGCGTCGCTATCGCCGTCGCTGTCGCCGTCGCCGTCGGCGTCGGGGTCGCGTAACCGTGTGGTTACGTGACCTCAGGGGGTTACGTATCATAACGGGGCACGTGACCTCACGGGGGTCACGTGACCTCACGGGAGCCACGGGGCGGTGAAGGCGGAGGAGGGGGAGGGAGGAGGGGAGGAGGGGAGGAGGAGTAGCAGGCAGGATGACGAGGTGAAGAGGAGGGAGGAGGGGCATACCCTCCCTCAGTACCCTTCCCTCCTCCTCCTCAAGAGCTGCGCTCTAATTCGGCTTTACAGGAAGGTGTAAACGGCTTTCAATTTTTTTTTAATGTTGAACAGATGAGGTGGAATAAACTATTGGTTATTTCGAAAATTCCGGACACCGCTTCCCCAATTGCTTTTTATGGCTTTTAATATGGCCGTTTCTGCATAAACTGGAGATTTTGACATATAATTAAAGCGCAACAAAGCGAGGCTTTGAAAATTGAATACAAGCAATTCAATTATTCGTTTTAAGAGAATGAAGGAAAAAAAGTATTGTAGGTAACACCCAAATCAAAGTTGACTAAAAAAAAGTAATCTCACAAAAAACTGAGAAAATATGGTAAGGCTGCAGGCGAGCTGGTGAATAATAACCATGTTGAATTAACCTGAGACTGGGGTACAGAAGAAACATAAACACGTAGAAGGGACAGAAAATAATCAGGACGACGTCTCCTGTCTATTTCTTCTCTTCTACATTTTGTTATTTCTCATTTACCCCAGCATCAGGTTAATTCAGCATGGTTCATAAAGCATCTTCTTTTTGGAGCGCCTATTTCGACTCAAAATGGCGTCTTTCAAAGTTCGTATTTTAATGTAAGATAGGACATTTCATTAAGTATTTTCAATTCAATTCATTTATTTACTCCCATAACCCAAAATGGGCGATGGAGGCAGGAGAAAAAGCTGCAGACTTGCAGCTTGCCGAAGCCCCTGCCCCCTACAGGAATCGGTCAGCGGGATATAATTACATCATTTGAAACAAAAACAACAACAAGAAAAAAGAAAAACATTTATGCACCACACCGAGAAGTATATGTTATGGAGGGGATAATATTTCACACAATCTCTTCTTATTTTAATTTTCAATGCAGACACCTTGTTTTTTGAAAAAATTCAATACTGTTGGAAGTGTGTGCTGAATCATCTGAAGCCCGTAATTAGTTCTTGGACGTGGTACTCTCAAGGTCCCGGCGCTGCGCATATCGTATGCAATATTTTTGTTAGTTAATTTGGAAAGTTGCTGTAATGGATGATTCGGAAATTTAAGTGATGCTACATACATAGTAGCTAGCTTATATTTAAAATATTCCTTGAGTTTCATTACTTTATGGCGCCCATCTAAATTTGTGGTGGTACGCCACCGTTTTTTTTTACTATGTTTTTGTATTTGCATAGGAGTTATGCAAATGTTATAAATTTAGAGCATGATATCCGCAAAAATGAAAGAATTTTTTTAAAAAACAATATTTTTCTATCAGTTCAGAGGCTTCTTTATTCAAATTATTTTTTAATCAATATTTCACACAAAAAAAATCTTTCCGCGTCTCCTTTAGCATGGAATGATCCGAGAGCTGCCTCAGCGTACGGCTGACACTCGTGTCATAGCCTCCTATGTACTGACAAAGCCTCGCAGATCGCTACGAGAAGCGGCCGCCGAAATGAAAAAGGTGGAGCGGCAGACAACGGATGAGAGGAGAGCCACGTCAGCTGGCGCCCCGATGCGGCGAGACACCGAGACACACTTCTCTAGAGCGAACAAGTGTGTTTCGAATCCTCGCCGCTGCAAAAGCTGTGCGCTGACGTCCAGGTTCCCCGAGAAATGGCTCTTTGATGCTCTGTGCTACCAGATCCTCGCTCTCCAAATCTGCGACAAAGCACCCTATGGCTCCGTCGTCGAACTGCCAGGCTTCGTGAGTATAGAGGAGGCTAGGCTCGTGTCCAATCAGGGAGCACACGAGTCAGTCAAACGCTGCCGCAGCGTCTGTGCGCCGCGTTTTCCACTCTTTAGTTGACGCAGCAAACTTTAGCTCACCGGCCTCATTACATAGAAGGTGTTGCAGCGGCATACCTATGCCGACGTAACTTAGACAAGCTTAACAATATTGGTAAAGAAAAAAAAAAGAAAAAAGACCTCCCACTGAGATGTGCATGAAATCGCGTTTAAATAGGAATCACTCCGATTTATTTATTTATTTATTTGCATACTCTCAAGGCCCGGAGGCATTACAGAGAGGAGTGGTACTATACAGTATAAAATCGTTGGCTACTTTCTTGAAGTCTGTGGCTTCAGTGATGGCAACAATGGAGGCAGGAGGTGGTTCCAATCGTTAGAGGTTCTTGGAATGAAGGAGTCAAAGTATAAGTTTGTTCGACATGATGGCGTCCCCACCTTAAACTGATGGTCAGTGCGAGACGATATGTAGAATGGACGAAGATATAACTGGTCTCGAAGAAGCGGGTTATGATGATAAATTTTGTGGAATAGGCATAGGCGAAGATACTTGCGACGAAGGGCAAGGTCAGGTAGATCCAGGGTTAATTTCATTGCGGAAACACTTGCATTACGAGAATAATTAGAAAGAATAAAACGAGCAGCACGGTTTTGGATGGACTCGAGAATGTTTGATAATGAAGCCTGCCCAGGATCCCAAATTGTACAAGCATACTCAAGTTTAGGCCTAACTAGGGATTTATATAATTGTAGCTTCACGGGAACAGCAGCAGAAACAAAGTGCCGGCGTAAAAACCCTAGCATGTGGTTAGCATTATTACATACGTAGTTCACATGCATATTCCAGGAAAGATTATGAGTTATGTGTATGCCTAGGTACTTGTACGAAATGGCTGCTCAAATGGCTGCTCTGGCGATAACGTCGCCAGAGCAGCCATTTGGCGATGAGACGTTTAGCTGGCTCCTCTTTATGAATCCCATCTGTGTCGTCACGACCACGGTTATTGACTACCAGCGACACTTTAGACGGCGTGTATAAAAAGCGCGGTGTGGTCTTGAAATCCTCCGGTCCTCAAAACCAGTGTTGTACACGTTCCTCAAAAAAAAAAAAAAAAAAAAAAAAGAAGAGAAGGAGCGAAATATTGTTTTTCTTTTCTTTCGATTTTTGGAACGCGTTCTCGTTACAAGTTCGATATCAGTAAGAGGAACCCGAGCCCGTTATTATTAATACAATGGAACGTATCGTTACGTATACGTTACATTTGTATTTGCTGATTACCATATTTAGTTAGATCGAGCAAAGTTTCCTACTTTTTTATTTTATCGTTTGCATAAAATACGACCATACGAATTTGAATGCCGTGATAGAAGGGCACCAGGAGAAAAAAAAACAAGCGGAAGCAGAGTTTCATTTGTTGATATCTTCACCTTTGAAAATCTCAGCTTGAAATCATATTCTTGTTTGTGGTGGGCGATTCAAACAGAGCCAAATGTACTGTTATTCCACATTGCACGAGCTTTTTACCAAACCAACACGTTTCAATCTAACAAAATCCCTTGTCTGAAATTAACAACAGATGCTTTTTGATGTTGCTGGCAGCAGGGTTGGACAGTATCTTGATACAAATGTATCGCTATAGTATCTCAGAAATACATTTCGTATCTGTATTTCTGTATCGCGATACACTTTTTTCACCAGTATCTGTATTTCTGTATCGAAATACATTTTTGGAATATTTCTTTGTATCGCGATACAATCAGAGTAGAAATGTATTTCGGTACTATTTCTTCAGAATACTCCTTCCCCCCCTCCTTAAAAATATACAAATCCGAAAGCATTTTTTTTTTACTTCTGCGGGCACCAGGGTCGAAGAGGTGCTGGGGCATTGTTACCATGCTGACCAAGGTTCTTTTCGCATCTCCAAAGTATTTTTTCTGTGCGTCCTCCTCCTCTGAGAAGTTCTGTGTAGTCGAGGACTCGAACCCGGTGGTGTGCAAGGAGTGGAGTAAGAGCATCTTCTGCCGCAGGTCCTTAGGTAGGAATTTCTTGAGTCATTGTTTACTGACATCTAATGTCCGCTTGTGAATGTATTTTTTGCCTTAGCGTACACAGTACACCCAGCCGGCAATGCTGAGTCACAGTCCGTTGCAGCACGAGCCTGGCGGTGGTTGACTTGAAATAGTAGGATGACTCACGCAGTGAAGTTAACACATATTCGAATGCGTCTGCGGCTGTGCCCGTAATATCGCACGGCTCACTGGTACGTCATCAACCGACGTGAACGTGGCCCGCTGCTCTGGGGATCCAAGCCCAGGAAGGAGGCCAGACGTGGCCTCGCTGTGCCGACCCAGCCTTCGTACACCTGCGACTCGTCTCGAGCGCGCTCTTTCTCGGAGAGCTCGCACCTCTGCCGGCAATATCAGGTCGCCATCCACGAGGTCTCTGTTTGGATGATGCTAGGCTAAACTTGATGACTGCGATCCATGCGTCGGTGGCGGAGGGTCTGCAGGAAGGAGCTTCACAACAGGGATGCCATCGTATCGTTTTTTAACCGTAACAAAAGATGAGACACGCGTTCCAGGATGCTTCAGGTGGTCCACAATTCTCGAAAATTCCAAATGACACAGCCGGCATGATCTTCAACGAGGTAACCTACAACGAAAGTACCTATTGCACTTTGATACACCAGCGTGGTGAAGTTTCATGTTCACGGCCACACCTACAGATAAAGAATACCAGTTCATTCCACCGGGACGTCATGTGATCAATGTTGGCAGGGATGTCCTTATTGGACAGGGGCGTGGTGATGTTTTGATGGGATTTAGGGTGACAGAATTTATTTAGAGGTCGAAGTCCTTTCGCATTTTTAGACAGAGACAGGATATCAGGGAAGGGACCGCGGTCAGTCCTTGATAGAACGTTTTTTTTTTGAGCCCATTGAAGACTCCTCGTCGTCCGAAACGAATACCTTCAAGACAAAGTGCCAAGCCTACGGGAAAGTAATTTCGGGATCAAAACTTCCACTTCAAACTTCATCCCAGTTGGCGTCTCTAACAAATGTGAAAAATGTATTGCAGTATCAGTATTTCTGTATTTGTATTTCTGCCCTCCTAAAATGTATTCCAGTATTTGTATTTCCAAATACTTTTTGCCTCTATTTAAAATGTATTTTCGATACATATCGCGATACATTTTTACAAATGTATTTTAGTATCAGTATTTTGGCTACTATTTTAATGTATCCCAGTATTTGTATTTCCAAATACATTTTCGAGTATTTCTGCCCAACCCTGGCTGGCAGCAAGACGGGCAAGTGAAGAAGAGGGTAGGGCTTTTGGAAGGTCAGTCTTGAAAACTACAAGTCCTTCTTCGTGAAGGTTGGATTCGCTGTTCAGTTTGAAGGTGGGGGACAAGGGGAAAAGGAATAGAGGCTTATATTTGTGCATCGTTTAAGTGATCAATGTTCGGTACACAAGGGTGTGTTCAATATCTGGTAACCTGTTCTTTTGTTGTAACTGTAGGTCTGTTTGTGGAAGTTCAGGGATGGCTGTAGTCGCCCTTAGATTTCTGGGTGTATTAGGATTCGTGGAAGGCAAAAAAAGTAGCTGGGCTTGAAACGTCCCTCTTTCTGTGTTTTTCCTTCGGCTAAAAGTTTTGCTTTTTGTACCGCAGTCTCGGGCACTGAAAAATATTTGATGTCCACTAGCTCTCGTGCATTCGACTGTTATCAAGTGAGGACCACACAAAATAAACCCTAAGGTAAGTAACCAAAAGGTTAGCGAGATCCTGCTCTTCGTAAAAATATTTATTTATACTTTTAAAATCTCCCTCTTGGAAATAACATTAAAAATTACCCCACTGGACGAAAGAAAGGACCGCGTTCCTTTTTCCGTTCCAGTAAAAATGTAACGAGTTTCCGTTCTAGTTACATCGATGCCAGATAGAACGGAGGCGTTCCTTCGTTCCTCCTAGAAGGAACGCGTTCCAGGAACGCCGTTCCTTCGAATGCCGTTCCGTACAACAATGCCTCAAACCAACACCGTCAAAGTTGTCATTCTGATATTTTTTTTACACCGCTTCAATGGAAGTAGAATTCATCATAGTCAAGATTGCATGGTAAGCATTTGGCGAATTGTGGAAGGCCGACCACAGCGACGCGTTTGGCTGCCCACGTGGCCAGTACAAAGGTCGTCTGCTTTTTGCGCATCTCGTGCGTTTGTTTACCTCCCAAACGCGCCCACGTGCTTTTGTACCCCCGACCTCAACCAATCACGGCGCGCGCTTGGCTTCTCGTCATCTCGAGGTCACTGTGCGCTTTCTATGTTGTCCTTCGATTGGGGCTCTTCCTTGCATTCCAATGCGCGAGAGATGCATTGTGGAACAGGTGCTTGCTGTTTACATCTTTCTACTGATTATCTCCGAGGCGGGAAATGGGAATGCAGACGGATTATGGCATGTTCACACTTTCCGATTCCCGGGCGGAACAGCTCACGACTGAAAGTGGATTTTGGAGTCGGGTGGAGAAATCGACTTGTTGCTGGCAGAAAATCTGGAAATGAGTCCCGCGCTGATTCAGATTTTGCGCCAGCGACGAGTCGATTTCACCACCCGGCTTCCAAAATCCACTTTTCACCTGCGCGGATCCGCCCGCGAATCCGCTTTCATAAACGTGCCATTCCAAGCGTCTGATTTTAGGCAGACGAAGTTTACTGCGCATACTTAGAACGCATTTCAGAGTTTGGTAGACAAGGACCTATTAACTATATCGGATGGCAACACTGGTGAGCGAACAAGTAAATAAAATAACTGTTCTTTATTCTTTCTTTACTTTCTTTCTTACATCCGATGCTCCACCCTCCTTCTCTCTCTCTCTCTCTCTCTCTCTCTCTCTCTGTTCGCATGGTTTTGTCCTGAAGTCTATAGACCAACACGCGGTCCTGACGTCACGCAGCTGCGGTGGCGCTGTCGACGGCCCTACGCATGCGCAGACGCTTCACTTCACGCAAATTGGATTTCTGCGCACGCGCAGTGCCCACACCTGGTGTGGGCAAACGCCAGCTTGTTTGTAAACATCGTGTCGGTCTATACATTCAAAAGTGACGAAAATGCGCTCGAAGCGCTTGAGCTGATATATCTTTAAAAAAATGAAGCTTTAGTACGAGGAAAAGCAACTAGCAGCGAAACGTCGATCCGACGTCTGCCGTCGTTTCTCGAGTTCCTGCTTTCATGGAAATTGAGACTCCGTCGCAAGACACCGGGTTCAACAGGACTGGTCATGTCACCGACTAGCGTCACAGAGTCCTCACACGTGCCCCGTCAAGGGTTCATTACGAATGCCAAATGTTGCAGCACACCGGCCCCGGTGTCAGGTCGATAAAAACTCGGTGATGAGGAAAGATCGAGGAGATCATCGTCGGATTCGTATCTCATAGAATATTCGTTTACAGCGTGCTTAATTCGAGGATCTCCAGGGAATGAGTTCCTTGTCGACGCGGGCGGTATTGACGCGGTAACAGGAAGGACGTGCTTCGGAGAAGTGTTCCCCGAGAGTCTGCTAACTGGAAAGTGGTGGCAGCTGCTCTGCTGTTATCATACATTGCGGGAACTTGGTCCTTCGCACGCCTCGCCGCGTGCTGGGTCGGTTTGCGTCCCTTTTTGTCACCTTGATTCAAAGCATTGAGTTTATTGTCCGCCCGTAAACAAAAACACGTACTTGCCAAAGCAGCAACGGTCTTGTTCCTGGCAGCCGGGAGTTCGAAATTGGCCGACGTGTAAGTCAAATTATTTTCTCGTCAGTTTATTCTTGTTAAACCTTATAAAGAAAAAAAATATATAATTGCGTGATGGCAAAGGTAACGAATTTTTGTTTTCCCAAACTCGTATAGCTAGCAAGTAGTTTGAATGATTTGATGTATTTTGGTGCCCAGCAGCCACAACTGTTCTCCAGCTTTCTCAAGCGTGTAATCCTGGCAGTGTTGTAGGCGTTACAAAAAAAAGTAACCAAATACGTGGCTCGCTAGTTACTTGCAAATAAAATAAACGCGTTACGATCCAGGTTACATCAAAATAAAAGGAAAGCGTTACTGTTACTGTTACATATAAAAAAATAACACACACTACTTGTGCGGTACTTTTTATTTATCAATTAAAATTTAATGTATTTACCTTACATATATGTATACGCGCCGTATTTTAAGAAACGTTTGTCTATGCAGAAATGTAAGAGAATTACTATATACATTTTGTTTATTCCGCCTAAATTATGTTTCTCTTGATTCTACCAAGAAAGAAAAATTGTTCAAGGAATGTGGGATGAATACAAGAATTCAAAACTTGGCGCCTAAAAACAAAACAAAAATATGTATGTGTGTTTGTTTTTTAGTTTTTGCAAAACGTTGTATTGAATAGCGTAACCGTCACCCGTTACTCTAAATAGGTAACTTAAGTACGTCATGCATTACTATTTTGAAAACGTAACGCGTACGTTATTACGTTGCAGAAAAATGTTGCGCGTTACCGGTAGGCCTCTTTACATGTAACGTGTGCCGCCAACACCGACTCCCAGTAATGAAACGTTTTCCGCACTTTGGCATCTCAGTCCACCGAAGGAACTCTCAAAGAGCTATGACGCCCTTTTATAATGTTATATATATCTGTCCAGAGCTGTAGAAGTGCCTGCCTTGTGTAATTGTTCGGTGGCTGAAGATGCGCTAACTTATATACACTGCCTTCAGAGTTTCATAGGAAGAATCGTTGACGAGATGCCAGAACATAAGATTTTGTATATCGCATTAAAGCATCAGACTGTTGTTAAATTATAAATATGCAAGAGGGTTGAGAATATGTATCACCAATTCTCCATATAAATGTGCAAGTAGGTTGAGAATACCTATCACCAATCTCCAGAAAGACAAGATCTTGCTTAACACCATTTTGTGTTACCTTGATCTGAAAGCAAAAAGCAAGTTACAAGCGAAAATGGTCGCCTTTGAAATATTAACTCGCAACACAAGATAGTGAGAAGTGCGCTAAAGTAAAAGTTGTGACGCATGCTGGACACGTTAAATACGCAAATAAGTCTATAAAGCTTAAGCCTATAATATTGTTGGGTCTTAGAATTACGGGAGCTTAACTACGAGTGTCCACCTATTGATTGCTTTGTGTTAATACAGGCACTCTGCGGTTCTACGGATAACGGCCAAGAAGAATATGATCATGAATCCGATCACGTTCTTCAGCGAATTGCAACAGATGGGTGACCCGAGGACCAGAAACTATCCTATAGTCATGAACCCTCTTTTCGTCTTCCCGCTCATTTTCGTCTACCTGTACTTCGTCAAAGTAGCCGGTCCCAGATGGATGAAGAACAGGAAACCGTTCGAGATCACAAACCTGATCCGCTTTCACAACGTCGTCATGGTGGCCGCCAATATAAGATTTCTATATCTCCTCCTAACGATGACGTACCTACCAGGAGGTCACTACAGCTTCTGGTGCCAAGGAATCACCGGACACATGGACGAGCAGCTGGTCAAGTACTACGAAAGCGGCTGGATCTTTGTGTCCATTCGCTACTCAGACCTCATGGACACAGTGTTCTTCATCCTCCGCAAGAAGTTCACGCACGTGACGCATCTGCATGTCATCCACCATACCATAGTCACGCTGAACCTCTGGTTCTGGTGTCTGTTTGCTCCAGAGGGACAAGCCGCCTTCGGACTGGCCCTCAATGTATTCGTGCACATCATCATGTACACGTATTACTTTCTGGTCACACTGGGACCTAGCGTACGTAGGTACCTGTGGTGGAAAAAGTATCTAACCAGGCTGCAGATTATCCAATTTGTCGTCATCATCATGCACCTGTCTATTCCTATCTTCGTGGACTGCGGCTTCCCAAGATACCTTGTATTCCTGGGCGGCACGCAGACCTTCCTTATTCTGTGTCTTTTTGTAAACTTCTACATTCACGCGTATATTAGACAAAAACAATCACAGCCATGATAGATGGCGGGACGAACGGAGGTAGACGTTGGAGCTCTGAAAATGACTATGTGGGGTTACTTTAGGTTCAAATAAGACAATCTATTTATCCTATACGATGGATAGAATAAATTTACATTTCGATATAAGATCGAGGCCAAACTTCAGCCTCTTAAGCGACTGATACTCGGCTTGAAAAAATTCGTCTGGCCCAGTCTAAAGTGTTTGAAACTCTCTATAAACTGCACTAACTGGGAGTTAGTGCTGTTGGTCAGCTGGTTAGAGTGAGCCGCCAGCACCAGAATGAAACAAAACGTTCACTGTGTCTTTTGACTTGAGACTGGTGGCATCTGACGAAACTCGTTTTTAATATGCGTCTGACGCCTTGTTAGAATACGGTCCACGTGCAAGTAACACAATTGCTTTTGAAGAGCCGGATTTACATGACTGTTCTATGGCACATAAAACTAATCTGAAACTCTTTTTCTTCAGCTTAGAGGACCGTAAATCTTCTCAAAGACGTTCTTAGTGGCAGACTTGAAGAAATAAAGTTTTTTTTGTGTGTGTGTGTAATTACAACTCTGTCTATTAAAAAAAAGAGTAAAGCAACTTCATTCTCCAGCATCTGTTCGTTGTTTCAAAATGCTAGGAATTCCTTCAACACGGGTTAGTTATACTTTGTAATTTCACTTGAAGCTTGTGTACATTAATAATCCGATTGCTTATTACGAGTTCTAGTGTTAAAGCCATTAAAGTCGGCTTGAAATACTGAAAGTTACCGAACGCGACATGCCACAATGAATTATGTTTAATATAAGGTTAAATTTACAAATAATTACATGGCAACTATTATTATTTTAATTATCTAATAACAAGGTGCTTCTTGGGTGCAGGGAATAAGACTATTACGATGTTAAAGCATAACTGTCTTTGACCTTCTTACTTTCGAGTTGATTTCGAGAGAAAAGGAAATGCCAAAGCTTCACCACTACTCATGCCTCATGGACTCTTCTCTTATACATATTTGGGCAATTTCGCTTCAAAAATATTCTGAGTTTTTTTACAGACTTTGGTCAGTATTTGAAAACCCTAAAAAACAAATATGTTTGTGTGTGTGTGGGAGGGGTCGTAATTTTGTGACTTCGAGACGCACATCTTTGTAAAGTTATCACATTTTTTACGACATCTGTCTTCCGTGCTTGAAGAGGTTTCAACAATAAACACAGTCCTCTGGAGGTGGTGTTCGGGCCTTGTCTTTTGAGTTAAATTTGTGTTTTCCTGCGTGACCGCGCTTTGTGTGCCAAAATCGCAGTCTCCTGATGATGGGGTATGGCTTGTTTGAAGTGTCTGAAACGGGAAACAGATTTTTAATATAGTGCCGCTTTTTGAACTCCCTGTCAGAGCCAATAACGAGATTTAAGCATGAATCAGAGTTGCGTGAGGACATGAAATCAGCCGAGCTCCGAAATGTTGCACCTTCGGTTTTCCCGCTCGCATTTTCTTTAACCATTGGAGCACTCCACATCGCAGCTTTCTAGTTCCGAGTGTAAAGGCGTAGCTACCCGGATGTAAATGTCGAGGAGGCGTTTTAGACCCTGACAGTTATAAATAGTAAAAGACGGTTTCGTATCACCGAGAATACATTTGCTATATGTCTTTGTTAAAATCATATAAAATAATTGCGTCCGAAATGACCTGTCAAATTTAAGGCTCCTCCTTACGCGAACTCTGGGCACAGTCCTGATATCTGTGCACATCGTTAAACATAGCTCAAATGCTGCCATTTCGATCAGTGGTTAGGTTGCATGTAGACTTTCTCGGAGCCCCTTTATTTTGATGCACTCAGGGCCAAAAGGGGCACAAAAGGCTGGTTTACGGAGTGCGCTAATGAGGACTTGGATAATACCATTTGTGAAAGGTTAACTGCAGAAGCAAGGATGCGTGATAATAAATATTTTGACCAACGCAGCAAAGGAAGAATAACTGTGTAATTTTAGCAATTAATGTAATCACAGGTATTTACGCTTGCTGTTTGTCAGCATTTAGACCCACTTTTGAAGTCGGGCTTCCATCTGGGGCTAATAGTGAAGTAAAGACATTTCAGCACAATTCGTCAAAATTGTGGTATTTTAAAAGCAGCATTCTTTCTTCCAAGAAAAACTCAATCAAAAGAAAAAGAACGGGGACTTGAAAGACATTGAAGATCTGGTTTACACACCCATATATTTAAAGTGAAAAATTATTATCCGGTATTTTGCGTCACATTCCCCATAGGCTTAAACTAAATATTGTCGCCACAAAGTTATAATATGGCGTCGAAATTACATTCAATATGGAGCTACTTAATGCCCACTTCGGGGTGTTCGACCGCATGAATCTATTTAATAGTTCGTATATGTGCGCCTCCTACGCTGCAAGGCATTCGCGCTAACTGGCGGTCCCTAACTATATACACAGTCACAAACATACATTAAGGGGACCACCGCTAAGCCTACTCTTGGCGTATTTTGGCATTTTTTATGCTCATGTATGCCTTCGCACTAGTATATAGTTATATGTCCTCTTCATATCTAATTACACCTCTGCTATATCATTGTCACAGTGGATGAAGAGAGATGTCTGAACAGGCGGAGCCTACGGAGGAAGAGGTGTTTAAGTTTCGCTCCCATTTCTGAATAACTCCGAGAAATGGCGCAGTAGGACAGGCGCAGTTACACAGGGGCTTATGGTGCCAAGTTTAACTTTTGGCAATGCAGTTCTGTGTATGAAATTTGATATCCAAGCAAGGTTAGAAGGAAAGCCACGCGGTCTGTGTAGACTGGCATTAGGAGCGGATGGTCGAACACCGAATCGGGCGGCACAAGGTGATATGGGATGGACATCATTTGAGGGCAGGGAAGCTAGTAGTAAGAGAAATGTTAAGAGAGACTAAGGTACATGGAGCAGGAACACTGAAAACGGAGAAGTTTTGGCTATTTGTAAATGAAGGGCATCGTTACAAAGAGGAAAAAGCGAACAAAAAGAACTGAGGTCGAAATGTTTGGCCAATTAGAGCCCGGATCAGAAAATCACAGTTAAAAATAGAGTTAAAGCAGCGGAGAGGGAAATATGGCAAGTGGGTATACATATTACACCGACTCTGTAGATTTATAGAAAATGTAAGATGGATATTGCCAAGGAAAGTATCTATGACAATTACAGGGCAAGCTCGTTGTTGTTTGAGGACAGCACAGCGCATTATGAACTAGGGTGTACAGAGGGAAATATCAGGGCATCGATACGGTATGTGTGGCATGTGGGGAGGAAAAGGAAACGCCTGAACACTCAATATTTTACTGTAAAACCCTTCATTCTGCAGTTGTTCAAGGCAATACTGAGTTAGTGAAGGCTTTGGGCTTTATAGGCAGCGACGGAAAAATAGACGCTGGGAAAGCAGAGATCACTAAGCACAGGTTATCGGACTGGTGGCATAAGTCGAAGGAAGAATGAAATTCCGTAGAGAATGGTAGGCGAACATTCGTGTTTAGCAGCAATATCTTTTGGCCTTCTCCACTGATTACGAATTTAATCGGAGATTCGTTAATTTGAATTAAAAGGTTTGGGTACTTGGCGCAAGCCGCCGTCCAAACCGCCATGGATCGCTGATCGCTCCTCCGGTCGGCCATCTTACATCACCTACATGGAGCGTTGTCAATCCTGTAAAGATGCCGTCTGTAGGGCACATTTCCTCCACCACCGTCGTTTGTCGAAGTAGTTTCGTGGAACATTACGTAAACTGTCGAGCAGTATCTTTTCGCGATCTTGAGAAAGTTTCACAAAACCACAGTACCTCAGGCTCGAGTAAAGCTCAATTGAGTCGGCAACACGCGTAGCCAGTGAGCCAGTGTTCAGAGATCAGTAACAGCTGATTCGACGCGATGTGTGCCGTGAAATGTTTTTTGGAGTTTGAAAGCGTGGACAGCGATCAAGTATCGATGTCATAGATATGATTGCAATCCTTTGGAGGAACTTTCGTGAGTGCGACGTGCCTCAAGGTGTACCCTGAGCGGCGTTTCGCACCCAGTTGACTCCGTAAGTTGTAGACCCCGCGCGCGGGCTGAGGAACAAGTTCTGGTTCGACAGCCTCAATTAGGTTTGAAATGTGAATTGTCACCACTCCGTTGCAGCTTAAAGTAGTAGGAGGAAGTAGGGTGACGGGCGCAATGTCACGGCTCTGTGCACTCACGAGTTTCTTTCGGTAGCTACTTTTAGTGTTCAATGGGATGATGGTAGTCTAGAATGAGTTTTGAAAGGAGGCTCTTTGCGGACCTGTTCAATTGGCCACTCATGCAGGGGCAGACACAAACGCCGGCAGTCACGCTGAAAGCACAGTGGAGCAACGGATCTCGGGAAGCATTTAATAGTTTTAAGTCACAGCAGGCACGTAGCCAGGATTTTGTTTCGGGGGGGGGGGGGGGGGGGGGCCCGCCCATGACAAAATGCTGTATGAGGGGAGGGGGAGAGGAGGTCCCAGCAAAATGGAAGATTTAGGGGGGGGGGGGCCCGGACCCCATGGGCCCCCCTCCCCCTCTGGATATGTGCCTGAGTCACAGTACGTTTTGTGCCGGTCGCATAGCAATGAGCATGAGCGGTACCGGTAAATAATGTACGAGCACTTCTTGCGTGTAAGAAGAACTAGACCCGCTCAATAAGATATATATGCTTAAAGTTTCGGCACTCCATTCTGAAATGTTCTCGTGAGCGCCGTCATTTTGGTGCTTAGCGGGGAGCGGACGCAATTGACGATCGTTACTATTCACATATTCTAATAAATTCGAAAATTCTAATATCTTGAGCTCTAGTGTCAGGAAGCTCAGGCGACACCGGTTTGCTCTCTCGCGCATTGGGTTAAAATTTATTCCAAACGGAAAAGCGTTTCCTACAATTTCAGATGAAGCTTCCGAGATAACTGGCAACAACTATTTTTAGCACCAGGGGAACTGAGGTGTTGTTGCTTTAAAGCGTAGCTTATTTAGAGGCTCTAATAAGAATGTAATAAATGTGTTCTAATAACACTTCACTGGCCCAGCAGTATCACAATGCGCGAATTCCTGGGCCTTATTTGTGGCCCCACGCTGCGCTCGTGAATCGTCTGGCTTGATGATGCCGTCCGAGTTTTGGATAGCACAAAGCCGTTAACTTGGTTAGTCGAATTATGTGGTTGTCATCTGGTTTGGTGTCGAATATGTGTTCGTGGATACCTCTGAAAAGTTGGGACTGTTCTTTGGCGAGCTCGCGTGGAGCGACGCACATGACGCCATCTTGTAGGCGGTCTCGGTGGATCAGGCCTTTCGAAGCGGCCTTGCCGGCCTGCAGCCTCCTTAGGCACTTCTCTGCACTTTGGAAGATGGCCCCAAACTTGATAAAGCGCGAGAAGACCGTTTTGATTTTTTCTTCGCAGGAGCAAGCTGCCAATCCGTCGTTGCTCCTGCAAGGCTGTCAGACAGTCTGGGAAGGTTACATTTGTTTGCAGCAAACGGACAACGCAGCCAGCGATGTAATCTACAACCTTTTCCACGTACAAGGACAGAATCATGATGTTTGTAACGTCCACGTATTTGTGGTCCTCTTCCCCTGGGGGAGACGATCATCCCAAATGGCGGACTGCTGTCTGGTCGTTTAATGGAACATCATGGGGCGTGTTTTCACGGTGATCTTCCCTCGAGGTCATGTGAAGGATGCTGGTCTGATCTTGCATCGAGTAGTTCCAGCTTGCCTGTTGCACATCGTGACTCACAAGACTTTTGTAGGCAGTCCTAAACTGCAGACCCGTCGGGTTATTACTCCAGCCACCCTTCTTCTGATGGCACCGAAGAACCAGCCAGGACCACTCAGGGTGGTCCTGGCTGCAGTTGTAGGTGAACAGGTACCTCATGAGGGGTTCTTGACCACCAAACAGTTCATCGCAGAGACCTTCAAAGCTTTCTATTACCAGAAAGAAATCCCAGGATAGTGGTCCTCCTGTTGGTTAGATAGAGTGGCCGGCCAATGACGTCCTTCAACGCGAGGATGTAGCTGACGGCTTTTTCGGATGATGATGATGATATGAAGATGATAGGTGATGTGTGCTCATCCATAGAGTGCCTTGAAGATCTTGGCCAAGGGGTTCCTCGAATTCATTTTGTCGAACAGCTTGTCGAAGATTCAGATCATCTTCACTGTCGCATCGCTGCCGGCAAAGGTTCGGTTCTTAAAGCGGCCCGTAATCCTATTTAAGCATCGACTTTTTTGCTGTTTCCCCATATTTTGTGGTTTGGGAAACCCAGCGGGCACGGAGAAAGACACTAATTATAAGTACGTCATATTTTAACCGGACGACGCGGAAACCTCCTCCTCCTACGGGGACGCCCCGTGGTGCTGAACGCGGGTGGCACGTGACGAATTCGTGACGTCGTCGGTTCCGGTCGGCTCCTGCCTTACGACTGATCAGAGCCACTAAAGTTTTTTTTTTTGCCTAAATACAAAACGTAAGTGGCGCGAACCATTTCAGTTAATTATGAAAGCACCTTTTGTTCAATACTTTAGATGACAAAAGTAAGAAATGCAATTTAGAAAGTACAGAAACAAGAAACTATACGCGACCTGTCGACATACCCCCACCAAGCGGTGGAAGAGGCAGCCCAGGCCGATGCAGGCGCACCCCACGTATCCTAACAGACGACGCAAGACGCCGGCGCACATTTGGCAAGAAGCGAAAGTACGATATTGTCTCCTGTAGCCTCGCGCCACAAGATACCCACCCGGAACTTGCCCGAAACCTGAGCGTCGTCGAGTTGGGGCCGAGAGGCTTCACTAGCGAGCTCCGGAAGCTGTCGAGGAGCGCCCTCGTACGGTACTACTCCGAGCTCCGCACATCAATCAAGGATTCGGAGCTCCGCCTCCGACAGACTCGGTAAATTCATGCCGGCAAGCGCGGTGGAGGGCTGAAGCAAGCTAAGAGCTGTTGACGCGTATCCGGCTGCAGGAGTAGCAACCACCAACGTAAGCCGCAGCCGACTGCCCATTGACTTCGCTTCTACCATTGACCACCCAATCCAGTACCAGGGTCGTCATGAAGGAGGATATTTCTTGCTTGCTTTTGTAATTTTATTTTGCCTATAACTTTTCAAATGAAATGAATTTCGAGAAAAAAAAACAAGGTTTCACTGAGTTACTATACGTTCAGTGAGCTCAGGTTCGGTGAAGCTTAAGAAACAGTCAAAAGGTCGTTGCAGGGCTCCTTTAAGGTCAAGGTTGCTAAAGTCCCAAGCATCGACAACGATTGAGCTGATTGCCTACGCCGCAAGTCTTACCTTCATATTTTAGCTTCTCCACTCCACATGGGCTAGTCGCAGCTTGTTGCCGGCACTGAAGCATTCTTCTTTTTGAAGTTTGTTTAACTCCTGTATCTTAACTGAACTCCTGTTTAACTCCTGTTAACTCTCTACAACTCCTGCACCTGATCAAATGTCCGTCGAGATCCTCGATCACCTGTAGAGATGCGAGTGCATTGCGAAGCAACTTGAGCATGTGACGAATGTCAAAAAGAATAAAGATCCTCTGGTTGTAGTTGGCAGGATGCATAATTCCGGGCTTCATTTCTTCCGGCCGATCTCCCAGCTTGACCCCTAATCCTTGGAACATGGTCGAATTCGAGAGGAGGCCGTCACATGTTAGGGAGCAGACAACAACGCCGATGTCTTGTAGCTCCATTAGAAAGATGTCCGCCAAGTTCGCATTCTCGTCTCCTTTCATGCCATGAATCAAGAAGTACCCACAAGGCAGGTTCCAGTGGCCGTTCAGAGCTACGACTATTAAGACTAGGGCTTCCGTGGCGAGGGGTTGACTTTCGTTGTCATCTGTTCCAGTCCCAATGTCTACGACTCCTCTGCATTTCTTGCCGTCTCACTCAGAATGCTTTCGAATGCTCATCTCGTCCATGAGCATGGCACGGAGCTTCCTCCTTTCTTTTCATTTTCTTGGACAGTGAGTCACAGGGACTTGAATGTTTCGAAGGTGAATCCAGGTTCAGCGTCAATAGAGCTGTACCATGCCCGGATCGATGATGCATGAGGGAGTGCCTGGTTGAACGTGTTCCGCACATACTCGTACGCTTTCGTAGAATAAAACTGCAGTGTAAGGGTGAAAGCCCACAGCTCAGCTGAGTATTGTTACCTTGTCACTTTTCCTTTCAAGATTTTTAGATTGTGGTGGTTGCGGAGGAAACTTCTCCTCGAGCCCCTCGGGACAATGATGATCACGAGCAGACACGGGTTAGAATGACTACAACGCTCACTGCCGTCTCCACGATTAAATTGTGATATATAGGAAATTGAGTCTCATCAAGTGGTGACCCGGACAAAGAACACAGGCCATGCAAGCTGCCGGTGAGCCCCCTTCGGCCATTACTGCCGTGACGGTCAAGCTTCCGCCCTTTTGGCCAGCAGATCCAGGTCTTTGGTTTGCGCACATTGAGTCTCTTTTCGCAACACGCAACATATCACGACAAGAGACAAAATTTCATTACGTAATCAGCGCCCTCCAACCAAGCGAAGCTGGAGAAGTACGGGATATTATTATGAACCCCCCCGCCACTGACCCATACGACAAGATCAAAGAAGAGCTCATAAAGCGCACGACGGCATCAGAGCAACGACGTCTTCAACAACTTCTTACAACTGAAGAGTTAGGGGACCGCAAGCCATCTCAATTGCTAAGATCAATGCGGCAACTTCTCGGAGATCGGGCAGCTTCCTTCGACGACACCATACTGCGAGAACTCTTTCTCCAACGAATCCCGAGTAACGCGCGCATGATTTTGGCGACGTCCAGTGACATTTCTTTGGACTGCTTAGCCGAGCTTGCGGACAAAATTTTGGATATTGCTGTACCTTCTGTGGCCACTACCGCACTGGTTCCAGTCAGCACTCAGACGTCAGAAGTTCAGCAACTCCGAGAGGAAGTACGCCACCTTACTCATTTGGTTGAGGCAACTCTGCGACTGCCACGCTCCCCAAGCCGTCGCAGCAGAAACCAACAACACACAGATAACTTCTCGACTCGACGAGACAGCCGATCGCCTCGTAGAAATTTCTCTCGCGGCAGCCCACGAGAATCGTCTCCGAACAGTCAGATATGCTGGTACCATCGCAAGTTTGGTAACTATGCACGCCAATGCCAGAACCCCTGCTCTTTTCAGGGAAACACCCGGACCAACCACTGACGGCGGCCAGTTCAGTTGGCTCGTCCTCCGGGCGCCCCACGCTCTTTTTCGTCTCTGATCGCCAAACACATGGCCGATTTCTAATTGATACAGGGGCAGAAGTCAGTGTTATTCCTGCCACCTCACAAGACCGCAAAATCAAAACTACTACTAACGCTCTGCAAGCAGCCAATGGAACTGCCATCACCACCTACGGTGAGAAATCAGTAACTGTAGATTTCGGACTACGACGTACGCTCCGATGGGTCTTTATAATTGCAAATGTTCAATATCCCATCATTGGAGCCGATTTTCTAATTCATTTCGGTTTTCTGGTGGACATGATGCATCACAAACTGTTAGATGCCACCACTCAAATTGGCATGCGCGGTGTCGTGTCTAATCCACCACTGCTGAGTCCTACACTGTTCCGTCTGAAGACAAACACAAGCTACGACACCATCATTGGTAACTTTCCCAGCCTGACACAACCATGCAACACCGAGCGACCAGTCAAACACGATGTGCAACACTTCATCACAACCACCGGACCTCCCGTGCATGCCCACGCCCGTCGTCTAGCTCCCGAAAAACTGCAAGTGGCACGTCAAGAATTTCAGCACATGATGGACTTGGGACTGATACGACCTTCCTCCAGCAACTGGGCATCTCCGTTACACCTAGTACCAAAGAAAAGTGGTGACTGGAGACCATGCGGAGATTACCGTGCCCTCAACAACAACACAATTCCTGACCGGTACTCGATTCCTCATCTCCAAGACTTCTCAGCAAATCTTTATGGTATGTCGGTATTTTCAAAAATAGATCTTGTCAGAGCATACCATCAAGTACCCATCGCACCTGACGATATTCCAAAAACAGCCATTGTAACTCCATTTGGCCTCTTCGAATTCGTTCGGATGCCGTTTGGGTTACGTAATGCTGCCCAGACCTTTCAACGGTTTATTGACCAAGTTCTCAAAGGACTCGACTTCTGTTTCGCTTATCTTGATGATAATCTAGTGGCCAGCGCATCCAACGAAGAACATGAACGACACCTCTATCAACTATTCAAACGTTTAGATGAACATGGCGTCGTTATTAATATCGCAAAATGTGAATTCGGAGTACCAACTCTAGAGTTTTTAGGCCACCATGTTGGCAATCAGGGGCTTCGACCACTCGACAACAAAGTGAAAGCTATTCGCGACTATCCAACACCGTCCAGCATACGTCAGCTGAGAGAGTTTCTGGGACTGGTAAATTTTTACCGCCGCTTTATTCCCGGTTGCGCGGAAATCGTCCAACCGCTGAATGATCTATTGGTCGGCCCAAGAGATTCCAAACCTCCATTCACGTGGCCTGATTCAGCCTCAGCCGCATTCAGCACCATTAAGACTGCAATTGCCAACGCCACCTTGCTAGTGTTCCCTAAGCCTGAAGCACCGACCAACATTATGGTAGATGCTTCTAGTACAGCCGTCGGAGCAGTACTACAACAATACATCAGTGGACAATGGAAACCTCTAGCCTTCTTCTCAAAAAATTTAACTGCGACAGAAACCCACTACAGCGCATTTGGGCGTGAACTTCTTGCCACTTACCTCAGCGTCAAACATTTCCGTTATTTCGTTGAAGGTCGCACATTTTTTATCCTCACGGATCACAAGCCACTAACCTTTGCCATAACATCGAACGGCAATGCTTATACACCCAGAGAACAAAGACAGTTAGCATTCATCAGTGAATTCACAACCGACATCCGACACATCAAAGGAAAGCACAACGTGGTTGCTGATGCGTTATCACGAGTAGATATTGCTGCTTTGAAGCTACCGGGCGTCGAACAGATTGATTTTTCGGCTATTGCAAAACATCAACTCCAGGGCACTGAGTACCAAGGTACATCTCTGCACCTAAAAAAACAAACATACCGTACACAGATATTTCGCTCCTGTGCGATTTTTCAACGGGAACAGCACGACCCTACATTGCACCCGCATTCCGCAAGAAAATCTTCGATGCCCTACACGGACTGTCCCATCCCGGAATACGAGCTACGCAGAAACTCATCAACACCCGTTTTGTCTGGCCAAAGATGAATACAGATATCCGAACGTGGTCAAGATCATGTACAACTTGTCAAAAATCAAAGGTTCATCGTCATACCATAACACCATTCGCGAAATTTCCACCAGTTACGGGACGTTTTGAGCATGTTCATCCAGATTTGGTTGGTCCATTACCTCATTCAAACGGCTTCACATACCTCTTAACATGTGTGGATCGTTTTACACGATGGCCGGAGGCAGTCCCGATTCCCGACATGACAGCAGCAACAGTTGCCCAAGCTTTCGTCACAGGGTGGATTGCCCGTTTTGGAGTACCGTTAATAGTCACCACGGACCGCGGCCGACAGTTCGAGTCGTACCTTTTTGCTGAACTGATGCGACTCCTTGGCATCAAACGCCTTCGCACAACGGCGTACCATCCGGCCGCAAATGGAATGGTTGAACGATTTCATCGACAACTGAAATCATCACTGCGTGCTCACAGCTTCATCCCCTGGACAGAAGCGCTACCCATTGTTCTACTAGGAATTCGTTCCACGCTCAAAGTGGACATTGGGGTCTCTACTGCTGAGCTTGTCTACGGCACTACACTACGTCTACCTGGCGAATTTCTTCACAACACGTCACCTGGTGTGCCCACGTGTGCCCAGGATTTTACAAACTATGCTCACCGCCTTAGACAACATTTCAGACAACTTCGCCCATGTGCACCACGGGAGATTAAGAACCACCCTTCCTTCATCAGCCCCGACCTTGACACCTGCACTCATGTTTTTGTTCGCATCGATAGAACAAAGAAGCCACTTGAACAGCCATACCAAGGTCCGTTCAAGGTCATCAACCGAAAGTCGAAGTTCTTCATCATTGACATGGGCGACCGTCATGAAACGATCTCAACTGATAGATTGAAACCTGCTTATACAGACGAATGCAGCTACAAACACTACTTTAACACAAACAAACCAGCAAGTCGGTTCCAACCATCGCATTCGGTGAAACGCAACTTGCATGTGCATTGGGATTAACACTTAAAAATTTTCCTAGCGATGTAAATAATTGTACATATTTTTATTGCAGTGTCCAGTGCCAAAACATTTAGTGGCAAAATGTGTGTGTTGCATAGAACTTCGTTTCTACCGAGGGGAGTATCTGTGGTGGTTGCGGAAGAAGAAGAAAACTTCTTCCTCGAGCCCCTCGGGACAATGATGATCACGAGCAGACACGGGTTAGAATGACTACAACGCTCACTGCCGTCTCCACGATTAAATTGTGATATATAGGAAATTGAATCTCATCAAGATTTTTAGCCCACAGCTCAGCTGAGTATTGTTCAAAAAAAGTTCCAGTAGGACACCAGAAAGTCACCGACGAAGAACAGTGATTCCATCATTGCTGACAAGTCAGTGCTCTCTCCAGTCCGGGAGAATGTCTTCTACCTGGGGAGCCTTTCGTTTCAGCCGCTTTGTCACCTCTTTCGAGTATTTCAGTTTCTTTCTGAGTTCTTCCGCCTGTCAGACAATCTTGTTATTCTTGTGCTTTGAGGTGCATGGACTTTCAAAGGCATAGGCATGGTCTGACGCTGTCGACTTGGATGGTTGGGCATCGCCGGTGTCACAGGCAGGATTGCTGGGGCCAGCACTGTTGTCATCTTGTGTTATGCTTGGAGGCCTTTCTGTCTGTGGTTGCTAAGAAAACCAACAAAATGAATTTCTTTTACTGACCATTGTAATTTCATTTAGCATGCATGATCATGCCGTGTTCTTATTTATTTGAAGAAAGGAGATTGTGCAGTATGGAATCTTTCAGGAAAAACTACAAGTTCAGCAGAGAGAGGGGTGGGTGGAACATCTTGTGTCTATTACTTCAGTGTCTTTAGGGGTTTTCACAATCAATTCAAATATCTCATCTTTGGAATATTTTTTAAGGCTTGAGATTGAATCAAGCTCTTCTGAGCAGCTAGAGATCATTGAAACCAGCCGAATTGCGAATTTATAGTACAACTAGCAATAGTTCGGAAAACCATCAAAATGGTTTCGTGCGTATGTTTGAAAGAACTGATTTCGATATTTAATGTTTGATTTCAAACTTGTATGCCGAATCCGCAGAAAAAGTGGGGCTATTTTTGTCGGTTCAACTGGTTGCTTATACTATGCAAAGGCAAAAAATAGACGAAGATGTAACAAAACCATCCATATTGGTGTAGTACAATAGGCACATTGCAAGTGCTTACTCTACTACACCAATTGCCTGATTGCACATCGCCACTTCTGCTAACTTTTTCTTGTACTGTTATAAATAAGTTGAAAATATTTCTGGCCAGATATAGTAAAGAAATCCAAGTGAGAAAACATTTTAAACAGATAAGGGATTAATTATTACGTCCATATGATGTTAAGTCAGGTTGAAAATGGTTGGGATGGCACCGGCTTTTAGCCGGACAGTTTTTCCAGCTCAGTCAAAACATTCCTCTTCAAAATGATCTGTACGTACAAACCACACGTCTTTCAGATGGCCGCCAGTTTTTCCTTTTATGTTCCGAATCCACTGTCGGTGGATCTTTCGGCGACTTCGTGGGAACCTTGATAATAAATAGAGATTCCTACAGATTGTACTACAGCGAAACGATATCATGATCAAACGACGCCATACTTACTTGTGGTATGTCTTCATCTTATCGCTTTCAGGATGGTTTGCACAGTCAATTGCCCAACACGCCGGCATAGTGGGCCTGCGTTTGTCGCATCTGACATTGAATTACTGCGCTTTGCAATGGGCGGCCCGCCTTTTAATTGTGATTGGTGAAGAGATTCATGACGCATGACGCCCTTGTAGCCAGCACAAACCGCAATTCGGTTGTGGATCGAACAGGACAGCACATCAATTCATTCGGTTGGCTTGCATTTTTTTAGAACGCCGCTAAACATAGTTATGGTACACACCTCGTACATGGTTAGGATACTCTAATATTATTGCGATCAGACACACATTGCAAGTTTCTGTGCACAACTAACACTTAGGAGCCAAGGTCCGCATTCAACAAACAGATCGCTTCGGCACTAAGCTTTACGCGCGTTACACTCACGGAACGTCCTCGAAGGACTGCAATCATATCCATGACAATGATTCCTGATCGGTATCCAGTCTTTCGAAGTGGCAAAACATCTGAACGGACACTTCGCGTCAAATCAGCTGCTGTTGATCACCGGCCACTGGATCACTGGCTACGCGAGTTGTCGACTCAATTCAGTTTTGCTCGAGCCTGCGTGGCTGTGATTTTTTGGAACTTTCTCAGCATCCCAAGGGGCTACTGCTCAACAGTTGACAACGTTTCACCAAACTACTTCAACAAACTTTGGTGATTGAGCACAAAATGGGCTCTACAAATTGTAGCTTTCCAGGCTTGACAACGCTCCATGTAGGTGACGCAAGATGGCCGACCGGTGGCCGCGACTGCGCAATAGTCTCAAAATGGGGATCAGCAATCCAGCCAATATTCATGAAGATCAGTGGAACCGCCTTCTTCGCGCACACGTTTTCAAGGGCCGTCAGACGCACGACCGCGCCTCCTTGGGGGGCCTTAACCTGACAGTGCACCTCCCTCATGGGCGTACCAACCGGGGGGGGGGGGGGGAGGGAGGGTTGCGCTTGCCCCCCTGTTCTCAGAGTGGGAAGCAAGGTATGTGTTTTGCACCCCCCCCCCCTCTGAAACAGCCACCACTGGGCAGGGCAAACACTGGCCGGCGGCGCCCAAGGACTACCAAGAGCACCGCCCCCTGTCCTGGGGAGGGGGGGGGGGGGTCTGGTTTGTAACCTTACTCAAAAACAAGTTGGTACGCCACTGACCTCCCTTTAGGGCCTTTTTCCGACACCCCTTTCTTCTTCAGTGATTTTCGGTCTCACATAAATATGCCCCTATTACTATTACGCTCAAGTTGTCCACATTAAAATATATCCCAGTGTTACAATTAAGCGTGCGCTTCCCTGTAGTGGAAGTGAAAACACCCAACGCACATATTTGAACTGGTTGCTCTTTAAAGAGACGCTGACACCCCCCAAAAGATTTTTTTGCTAGGCGATTTAAGGCAGTGTTAGAAGACTAACCAATCCACATTTTGTTACAGGGTCACGTATGTTTCTAAAAAAGCAAAAAAAACAAAAAAACTCAGACGCTAGAAATCGCAACCGAAACATGAGCATCGAAAATAGTGACCGCGACATGTGGACGATGTGTACCGAAGAGGAGTGAGAAATGTAGAGGAGGAAAGAGTTGCCGGAAGTCACGTGGCGGCACCCGACCGTGTTTTTGTTTCTGCACTTCTCCGGCTTTCGAAGCAGACGACGACGACGACGACAACGACGAAGTTGCGTGCACCGTTTTTCGTGCGATTGTCTTCCACTTATATACCTACCGCTCGATGATCTACGCTTGAAGATCGTCTAGCCGGTACCAGGAACGACAGTTCCGAAGTATCGGCCCCCTCGTCCGTCGCAACGTTAGTCCGTCGTGCGCCGCCATCGCGTCGTCCAGTCCGCAGTATGTCGCCATACTGAGAACGATGTAGTACATCTACTTCCCGTGACCTCGGCGAGCATAAATACCTTGTCAGTGTCCCTTTAATACTGATTTTTCCCTACACTTTCACCCGCAGAGTAAATATTGACGAAGTGTCTGCATGACACCTTCAGACACTTGTCGGGTTGGCGCCGTCACGCAAATGAGACCTACATTTATCATTGAGAGCTTAAGACACGCGGGGTGTGGCGAGGCCCGGTCATCTTATTATCGTTCCACAACCTACGCGGAGCGCAATGACGTCTGCCTCTTGCACAGGTGTTCCGGTGACGTCAGAACGCCGAGCTCCGAATGGCTCAGATTCGAAGGGCAGTGAGGAGACCTTGATGCTAGCTTCCTCAAGGTCTACCTACTATCCTCCCAACCGGATCCAATCAGAGATCGGCGTTTTGACGTCACCGCAGCCCCCGCGCAAGAGGCAGATGGACTTGCGTTCCGCGTAGGATTGTCTGATTAGCCAGTAAGAACGCCTACGAACGATTCACGAAGCAAATATCGTGACCATAAAAATCTACGCTCTTTCGTTCTTAAGCTGTCAGTTGCTATATGCTACTCCTTTCAGCGCTTATCACCCGAGCAAGAAACGCTGAATCACTGGGCCGTTAACGCATGCGCGGCGTCTGGCATTTAGCAGAAGAGAGTAACTGCGCGTGTTCAGAACGCGTTCCACAGCCCAGTAGACAAAGATGGCGGCACGCAGGAGGCAATTATTGGAATTGCCCGTTCCGTGAAGATCAACAGAAGAAAACCGCTACTCCGTTTGAACTCATGGGGGACCTAAGCAGACGCTACGAGCCATCTTATCCAATCCAGCGATGAGAACGCACCACGTGCTTAAGCTGTCGGGTCGAGTGCAGAAAACCACATCGCTGCGCTTCCCCCGAAGGTCACGTGACAGTCGCGTGACGTTGGATTGGCTTCGATGGTACTTAGCGACCTCCACGGTCCACCGTAAGAAAAAACGGTGTGCAGCGGAAAGCGTTCTTTTGTTGTCTTCTTGTACTGTGCGATTAAAATAATGACGTCGTGGCAGAACGTCCCGCAGGAAGTTCATCGTGACTAGCAAATGCAGCGGAAGCTGCATTTGGTAGTCACATTGATGAATTGAGGAAAGGTTGGGTTCCAATGTCGTGAGGAAAAATTTGCGATTCGCTTATTTCGCGGATCTTCTTTGCAACTAGCGAGGTGCAGTTCCTTCTCAGTGCAGACGTTACAGACGCCGTGTGCGAAGAATGGCCTAGTTGCAGGACGTGACACTTCAAAATTAGCCGACGAGTAGCAGAGGACGTCCAGCTACAGACTCATGCTTGATCGGCAGCCTTCAGAGTGGAGCGTCACCATCACCAAGGTTTTGCCGCACCGCAACTTGGCCAGGCCGTTGTTCGGAATCAAAGAATTCAACCCATTCCTCCGAGGGAAACCGTAATTTGTTTCCGTCAGAGGTTTCCCTTCACCTGCCTGATCATAGGCCAAGAGGTGCTCAAGGGTAAGTCAAAACGTTATTTTGTATGTTGGCTTTCGCCGAAAGTGAGGCGCCAAACTCTAGAGACAGAATTTTGTTTTTCAAGACGAGACGCAATCTTAAACAAGTTTTCTTTAGCGAAATGTCAGCCGCCGTTCTGGTATTTTATGAGGTTTCTCGAGTGAGTTTATCTGGCGAGTAATATATCCTCTTTCATATAACTTGGAGCACGCGTACGGAATATACTGATTAAGCCGTTCTGAAATGCCCACTTCATAAAGTATATTTACGGGCGAATTTGTTCTCCCCCTCTGACCAGGGAACCTCCTGCTCTAGGAGCCTTTTTTGTTTCCTGTAGCAGCGCGCGAGTTATAAAAAATACACAAACGTCTGATATGTGAAATTCGTTTGGGATGCGCAACGTCAATAATCTCTTAGTTTGACAGGTGTATTTTGTACGTATATTTAAAAAAATCATAAAAAGATTATTCACAATATAAGACGGATCGCTAAAATCACCACCTGGACGTCCTGGACAAAGTATGTTTTTAAAATGCGTGCGTTATCGTTTTGAAATGCGCATTACAAAATTAATATCAGTGCTAAAAAAACAAAAAAAAGCTTTAGCAAAATTTTATTATTTCTCTGATAGCATGAGGGCGAACATAAGGCTCTCCGATAGCATTTTCCCGATAGCATAAGCATGAAGGCGAACATAAAACATTATTTTGACGCCATCCCAGAGATATCACCGGCTTAATCACTCTAAGACGCATGGTTGTAGCTGGTGGCATCTCTTAAGAGTTAGAAATTAATTGCCCCTTGCAATGTGCCCTGATCGGCTTTTCCGTGTTTTAGGTATAGCATTGATTTTTACGCGCTCTTTAGATGCAGGAGTATCGCATTTTATTGCTTAGCAAATTTCATTTTTGTTTTCAACAAAAAAAATTGCTGGCATTGTAAGACAAATTCGGATCCAGTCTATGCTCAAAGATGCAGTTCTGAATTGATCATTATTGGGATATTATCTCATTCTACTTGTTTACTTCTGAACAACAGCGTAACTTGAATTGTATTTTGTTTCAGCATTTCTGGTCAATATTTAAACTATCACTTGAATAATATCTAGTTACCCAAAATCATAACGTAGCTGGAATTTCTTGTAAATATGGCTAAACCATGCTAAGTTCAATAAAAATATGAAAGTCACAGCAAAGTCAATGAACCATTCGGCGTAAGTGCGAGTCAGCATAGAAATTACATTTCTCTTGATTATTTATTATCAACGGCCTTCTCAGCACAGAAGTAAAAAAAGAAACCTAAGACAACTACTTTAGTTATTCGGTTTCTTAGATTGGCAGTTACGACACCAAACTCCGTATGCCCATAGCACTCTTGGCAGTTTTTGACACGCTAATCCTCACAATTTCATGAATCATGTTTCCTGTGTTCTTGTTTCATCAGGAGAAACCGTTCAGCGTAGCCAGTACCAGAAGTGAACATCCAAGATGATTACCAGCCTGAACCCGATCACCCTGTCAAACAAGATCCAGCAGATGGGAGACCCCAGAACCAGGGACTACCCCGTGGTCATGAGCCCCTTGTTTGTCTTCCCGATGATTCTCTCCTATCTGTACTTCGTCAGGGTGGCTGGCCCCCGGTGGATGAAGAACAGGGAGCCATTTAAGATTGTGAACATTATTCGCCTCTACAACCTCATCATGGTCTACCTAAACGCCAAGTTCCTCGTCGCGGTGCTAGGCCTAACGTATCTACCAGGAGGACACTACAGTCTCTGGTGCCAAGGAATCACCGGGTACATGGACGATGACTTCGAAAAGTTCTACAAATTTGGCTGGTTCTTCGTCTCAGTTCGGTACGCCGACTTCTTGGACACGGTGTTCTTTGTCCTACGAAAGAAGTTTACGCAGATCACGCATCTGCACGTCATTCACCACACCATCGTGGCAATGAACGTTTGGTTTTTTGTCTTATTCGCCCCAGAAGGACAGGTTGCTTTGGGACTGTCCATCAACGTTTTTGTACACGTCATCATGTATTCGTACTACTTTCTGGCCACTTTTGGTCCTGCGGTACAGAGGTACCTCTGGTGGAAGAAGTACCTAACGACGTTGCAGATAGTCCAGTTTGTGATTCTTATTCTTCACATGTCAATTCCACTTTTTGTGGACTGCGGCTTCCCCAGGCACCTTTGTCTGCTCGGAGGCGCGCAGACGGCTTTGATACTGGTACTCTTTGTGAACTTTTACATTCAAGCATATCTACGGAAGAGTCCTACTCACGCGGGCGATCGTCTTTCGGACAACGGGAATATAAAAGGTAAAATGTGCAATGGAAAAGACAATTAAACGACATATATCTGCGATCATGTGTTGCTTCTGTGCTTAAAAGAAAACAGGTTTTGGAAGAATATTTTGCCCATTGTATTATAAAAAAAAACAGGACCAACCTAATCTTGCAAAACAATCTTCTGTTAGAAGCCACAAAGCTCTTTTAATGTGGACATGTGAGAAAGTTCCTAGCATGATATTTAAAGTTTATGCCAAGACAAAGTTAGCGTTATTAACGCCACAAAAGAAAAAAACAATGGTCAGTGAGGCAGGTTTTTTCTTCGTCGGGCTATCATAAGTTGTCTTTTTTTACATAAAAATGTATTTAAATTTTGAACTTGAATGACAAAGGAGGAAACACATTCTAATAGATAAATAAAAAAGAAAATTTGTCAGTACATTTTAGTAATATTGATAACGGATGAAGCCTGCAAAAATGACACATCGGTAGTTAAGCCCCATGTTCCTTGAAAAACACTCCGGTTAGCTTTTCTGCCATGACATTAGCAGACGGCATTTAAATATTGGCGTCAGCTGTTATTGTTTCAGGCTTCAGACATCGTGTTTGTGCGTGCGCCCGTTCAGCAGACGCTTTGTTGTCATAGTGATGGTGGTCATAGCAGACGGACGTAGTGTCCGGAAGGAGACGGTGATGTGACGAGATCAGGTGTGTGCTTGTGTTTTCTTGTGATTCTCAATAAGCGGAAAGTAAAAAAAAAATAGTTTGAAATAAAGATTTAACGCAGATGATTGATTTTCTTTAGCTCCTAATATTTTGAAAAAATTAAGAGGAAGAGAATGTTATTTGTGTTTTTTTTTATATTTTGTATTGTTTTCTTGCTGACTATTGTAAGAGAGGTGATGGTTGTGCCAGAAGATTTTGAATCTTGTTTGCCGAAGCCTCCTAGACACATAAATATCTAAAATAAAATTAATAAAATTTATTTATCATTTATCTCGTCCATTCGAAAGCCGGTTTTCGTTCTTTTCTCTAGGAACATGGGTATAATTTACAGAGTTCCGCGTTTTCGGTTTTTATTTTTTTCGAAATTCGGCGTACTTTTTTCAGTGTTTATTTTAAAATTCAATTTTCGGTGTATGTTTATTCCCAAAAACGTTTACCGTTTTTTTTTCGGTGAATATGAAAGAAAAACCATCGGACACCGGATCAGATGATCCTTGTTGCAGTGATATTTGTGATCCCTCAAAGAATAACGACACATATATACATACGTAATCTTCGCTGCAACTTCCGTCAGGACACCTCAAAATTGCGGAATGCGCGGGCATAATCTTCAGCGCGCTTCTTTTTCCTTCCCATTCTGACGACGTGACCGTCGGAGGTAATGACCGCACAAAAACCTGCGGAATGGAAAAAAAGAAGAATCCATTGTATTTATGTTTTCAACCACAGGGAAGTTTGAGAGAGGGTGTTAAGAAAGGTACAATGGCTTTCCTTGATGTTCTCTAAAGTGCATGAAGCGAAAAACTTATTACTAGCCCACATCCGAACTTTTTTTTTAGGACCGGGAACTTGACACACTAAGCCCGATCACGGAAAGGACACAGATGTCCCGCGAAGGCCAATCCAAGACCTCTTTGTTGCATGTTGAACCTTGGAAGAGGGCAATCACGAAGACGTCGCACAATGTCGAACCTTGCAAAGCCCTCACTCTCTCTCTCTCTTCTTCCCCCACCCACCTCGACGCGGCCCTGAAAAACTTACTTTTTTCGGTTAAAACCGAATTTTAGAAAACGGATTCAACGTGTTTTTATCGGTTTAAACCGAAAACGCCGAACCTACAAACTGACCTTTTTCGGTTAAAACCGAATTTCCGAAAAGGCATTTGGCGTACTTTTATCGGTTTTTATCGGTTTAAACCGAAAACTCCAAAACCTAGGTATAAAGTGTCGAACAACTTAAATTATCTGCTACATATTCTCGAAACAGAGCACTCCAAGACTGCGCGCTCTTCGCAACCTTGCTGTTCAATATGGCTATTTATGATCACAAAAAATTAAACTGAGGATGATGATAATGATGATGACAATGCCTTTAGACGTGCTTCCGGAAAGCTTTGCAAACTTTGCGCCTCTGCTTCAGGCGACACAGTACGTTTGAGATAAAGTATAGATGAAGGAAACAGATCCCGCGGCTGTCAGATCACTCAGAAGAATGCATAGAACATCCTCGGGCACAGTGATTTGAGTAAAAAAAAAACGCTGTAAGAGGAAACACATTCTTGCTGGTCCTTTAGTGCCTGCAAAAAAAACGAGCAAGAAGAAAGAATCCGAAAGCGAGTTACCGAATGATGAGAGGCCCTAAATATAATCATAGAGTGTACGTTGCTCACACACCACTCTGATATGTGTTATCGTAAGTCGGATACCAATTTATTTGACTCATATAGTAACTGAGTGATTACGAAACAGGGGGCGCGGTAAGTCCCGAGCACCTAATTAGGGCTACTCGGCCGATACAATAATTAATGACTACGTAGCCTAATTAAGGTTATGTAGTCATAAGCAGATAAGAACGCCAAAGAAAGACGGACAAAATAAAAAGCATGAACCAAATAGGCTACACCCTGCGTTTCTTAAGTTGTCATTGACTATGGCTAAAACATAAACTCAAGCAACTTATTTGCGGAGCGCAAGTCGTCTGCATCGTGCCCAGGGTTGCGTGGTTGCGTTGACGTCAGAATGCCGAGTTCTGGTTGGCTTTGATTGGAAGGATAGTGGGTAGACCTTAATGCTAGATGTCTTAAGGTCTACCCCCTATCCTTTCAATCGAAGCCAATCAGAGGTCGGCGTTCCTACGTCACCACAAGCTCTGCGAACGAAGCAGACGAACTTGCTCTACGCACAGGTTTATTGTGCGTACAGCTCCTATTCGTCATTTCCCTTTGTTGACTTAGGCAGTGCCAGATCTAGTAGCACTGACCAGGCGCACCCTGTTCTCCCAAAATTATTCAGGAAAGTGAGACCCATTGCTTGGTGACGAACACCAAATCGTCTCTCTCGCCTCTGAGCGGCAGTCATTTACTTTGAATCTTTTGACCGGGTGGCTCAGTTATAGTGAGATGACGGTCACATTAGATTGAACTGAGGAGGGCGGTGGGTTCATTCTGAGTAGGCACCCGAAGTCACAGTGGAAAGGATTTGATTCAGCAGGCAGTGGTGTGAGTCACAAGGCCAATTGCTTTGTGCCAGTTAGAACGTGAAGACTTACGCAGCATACCAACAAAGAGACAATAAAATGAATCCGTCAAGTGACTTCCCGACAAACAAAAATGTAAACACCGCTGATAATCAAAGCTACATACCTAGCTGTACATAGACCACGCGTAATTACAAAAGAAAGACCGGAAAGACTTTCCTGCTTTTGGAGCCTGCCCCCTAAAAGTATCTCCTTCTCAAATGAACGCTTTCTTCCTGGCATTATAAATGACTACTACGTGCTAACATTTAGGCGTTCAGTGCAGTGTGTGAGGCGTTCGCACACCCGTCATTCTCACCTAGTGCCTCCCACCAGTGAACTAAAGCAGAATTGAATTCTAACCTGGATTCTTCTAAATAGCAGAGTAAACATCGCGGAAAGAAGTCAAAGTAAGTACACCACGGCGATGGCACAGTCGCTCCACTGAAGTGAAGGCGTCTTGAGCCCCATCGATTTCTTCATAGTAGGTGAGCTTTCAAACTTGTTCTCGTTAACCCAGAACAGAGGCAAAGAGACAGCGCAAGCCTTAAGCAATAAACATTTATTGCATCCATTCAACCTCCAAAAGTACATAAACATAAAATTGTAAATTTTTGCGACTTACCTTCCAAACCAAGAAAACATAACAGGCACCACCTCCCCACCTTCTCTAACAAGCAAAGCCTTAAATCTCAACGTAGAACGCCAAAGAAACTTTGAAACAGAAAACGAAAAGTTTGTATCAAATTGCAAGTTGCGAAGTCTCGGCAGGCATCTTAGCCCGTCAACAGCAATACGTTTTCCGGCTAAGTGCTTGCGGTAACTTTTCTGCTTGGCTTTTTCTCAGAAAGAGGAAATTTTTACCCGAATGCTTATCAATACTAAGAAATTGAAAGTTTAACTCTCTAAACCTGCTGTAGATTGGAGCCTAATGAACACGAGTGAGCAGCAATTCGCTTATCATTTTCTATCTTAGAAACTAAACGCTCGTGAACAAAAAGGCGTCACTTTCAAATAATGTGAAAACTCAGAATGTCCTTTTTGTGATGCATAAGTAATGCATCGAGTAAGAACTTACAGGTGCAACATTTCTAGCCCCATAAACAATTACTCTCTCGCAATGTGTGCGCCTGAGAAAAGCTTGATTTATATTCTGTATTTTCGTTACTTCTTACTGTTACTGCGCCCTAATGATGAACTTATTAGACCCATTCGGCATAGGTATTACGACATTCCATGTCGAGAAATGCCTGAAGCAAAAATATCGCTCAGTTTGTGTTCAATTTAAACTTCGAGCACCGGTGATTTAGAAAAGACCAGGTCGTACACTGAAACCATCGAGAAAAATAGCATGCTTTCAACGCTAAAATTTTTACACACCGATAGCACAACAACAAATTCAAACTTGGTGGGGGGTTCAAACGCCGAGTTACAAGTCCGAAGCATACGTGAAAAAATTATAACGGAAATCGACACGTGCGGAAAGTGTTAAAAAGAATTAAAAAATAAAACAAAATGAGTCACGCAGGAAAGTTTGGTGAATGGAAATTGTAAATGTGCTTTCGTTTGAAATCAGACTTGGACCTCAATGTTGCAAATTTCCTCGTGTGGCGAGCTTTTAAAATTGACTCGAAACAATTTTGGTATGTTCCAACTATCGTTCTCTTTTTGGATCGCTTCATGGGACCCCTGTGGAAGTCAGTATTCCACCCGTGCGCCCAATGAATATTGATGCACAAAGTATAAGCTTGCTTCATTGGCAGTTTCCTTGTAACTACTTTAAAAAACTACCAATAGTACAACTTATCCTTAGCGACGTTGCAAATACATTCCCTTGGCGCATTTGTAGAATGCAATTTTTTTCCGACATGCATCGAAACTCCATTGTGGAAACACAGGAAAGCCTGCATTCTCTGTTGGTCTTTAATGTCCCTCTTCTCTATCGTAAATTAGAAACCAACAAGCTCAACCATCTGCATCGTACGTTTCATATTTACACTTTTTTTTCTGTAACAAACCTGAAAATAGACTGGATATAAAACGTACATCCTAAAGTGTTCAAAGATAACTCCTCAACCTTGAAACAGCAAAGCTTAACAAGGCCCGAGCCCCTTAATCGCAGTTATTTCGAACGCGGCGACATTGAAGCGTCTTCTAGAAAAAGACAAGGAAATTCGCCCACAACATTCATCTACCAGAGTGTTTTGAATGGCATAAGCTTTGACCAAACTGCCATCCAATTAACACCAAAGTCGGTGCTTCCAAACCTGCTGGTAATCAGACGCGACTCCCTTAAAGTAACGTAGTCAGCAACCGCACCTAAAAATGAAAAAAACAAACAACGTAAGCGCTTAAACGAGCCGGTGCATGTTGAAAATAAATACAGAAAATCTTAAAATGAGGCTAACGAAGGACAGCGCATACACAGAAGTCCCCATTCTTCGTGTTCGTGCTGCCATTTTCCTACCTAATTTTCAGGGTTCTTTAATTGAGTTAAAATTATTTCATTTACTTGTCCTTATTTTTGCATAGTACTACAATATCTAGGATCTAGCAAATCATTCGATCGAGCTAAACATTCCGCTAGCATCTATCAGTAAAGTTCCTTGGATTTTTGTAGAATTCCTTACCAGCCCTTCGTCACTCTAAGAAAAAGATTTTTAGGATCCGCATGACGGAACTTTAAAATTCCTTCTAAAGATGTAATAAATAATTGTCGAAGAACTGGGAGTGCGCTAAGTCAAATAGGAAATGCAACATACCTATTTAGTTGTGTCTTCTAGCCAATTAAGCATTATTTCAAAATCATGGAAACCCGAGATCAAGGAACAATGTCCCAAAACTTCTGACTGCTTGGCGGCCACCATATGAAGCTAAAGTACAGTTTACTCAGAAACACTTGATGGACATTAGAGAGTTTGAGTAGATCAATCCCACCTCCAATACCTCCTATAAAGATGCCCAAAAGGCGGCGGCGGAATATGGTGTCGTATAAAGTCATCGGAATGATCAACTGGAGCTTTCTAATATTACCTTAGAGTGTTCCTTCCACTAGCCTATTGCTTCTTTATAACATTTTTTCTACTTCCCGTGTTTTTGTTTTGCTTGCCCATCCTTCTCAGTACAAGAAATGTTTTCCTTGTGGAGAACCCCTTGTTCGCTTCCCGATTCCCTTTCCTAAGTAATACAATGCCTGAGCAGAAAACAAATATCCGGAATAATTAACTCCAACTTTTCGTTCCCTATTACAGGTGATCCCAACTTTCCTGTTTCTCACCATACGAAGTCTTCACAATGAATATCAGTATGAACCCAATCACATTTCTGAGCCAGATCCAGCAGATGGGCGATCCAAGAACAAGGAACTACCCTCTGGTCGTCAACCCCTTCTTCGTCTTCCCTCTGATCCTGGGCTACCTGTACTTTGTCAAGGTGGCTGGCCCACGATGGATGAAAGACAGGGAACCTTTCGACATCATAAATATCGTTCGCGTGTACAACCTTGGCATGGTGGCTGTCAATGCCAGGTTCCTCTACATCGTTCTGAAAACGACCTACCTTCCAGGAGGTCGCTACAGCCTCTGGTGTCAGGGAATAACCGGATATATGGACGAAGAGTTAACCCAATACTACAAAGATGGATGGTTTTTCGTCGCGGTTCGGTACGTTGACTTTCTGGACACCGTCTTCTTCGTCCTTCGCAAGAAATTCAGACAAATCACGCACTTGCACGTCATCCACCACACCATCGTGGCAGCAAACGTCTGGTTCTGGACCTTGTTTGCTCCAGAAGGACACCCCGCTTTCGGACTGGCCATCAACGTGTTTGTGCACATCATCATGTACTCTTACTACTTCCTCGCTACCCTGGGTCCCGGCGTGCAGAGGTTCCTCTGGTGGAAAAAGTATCTTACCACGCTGCAGATCGCTCAATTTGTTCTTGCCATACTCCACTCGTCAATCCCTTTGTTCGTAGATTGTGGGTTCCCCAGATACCTTATCCTCCTTGGAAACACGCAGACGTTCCTCATATTGTGCTTATTTGTAAACTTTTATGTTCACGCGTACAATCGCAAGGGTCCTTCTAATAAAAACGAACAGAGTAGCACCACGGAAGACCTTCAGCAGAAAGATACGAATAGAAAGAACGATTAGCATTTCTATAAAAAAATAAGGAAAAGTGAGCAATATGAACGAGTATAAATGTAAGGTAATGTTAGCGTGTGCACCTAATATCTCAGTGAGTTACTCTAATAACTGAAGGAGAGAGCGCAGTCGAAAACCATTAAGAGATGTAGCCTGAGTGTAGAGATGGGGAATTTCGAGTCGTATTTCATTTCGCATGAGCTTTTGACATCCACGCTTCGGATCCAATTCAAACAGCCGCGAAATTCGGGTTCTCTAAGTATCGCGCTGTGACTCACTACAAGGGTACGGGTACGTGGTAGAAGCTTAAAGTAAAAATATCAACGGATGAACTTAGCTTGTTCATAAAAGAAAAAATAACCTTTTTAGGGCAATCTACGAAAGCACGCGCCACAAAAGCGCGATAGAAAGCAACGAGCGCGGGCTTGAGGCGAAGCCTCTACTGGGCTCTTAACTTGACAATGTGGAACAAGAAGGTTGACGCCAAATAAAATGTGTCGCCAGGAACGCGTTTTGGACTCGTTTATTCAGTGTGTCCTCAAATGTAGACGCTTGATTTCCGTATGATGACGTGATAAAAAGTGTAATGACGTTGCCTGCCGCAATCTTGACAATGACAGAGCCTCGGAGCTGGATACGACAGACCTCCTGTTCTGCTGCAGCTCAATCTCCAGCTTGTGGAGATTTGGACAAAAAGATAACTTTCCTGACGAGGCGGCGGGTGCATGAGGAGCGAGCTCGGGGTTAGCACCACTCATGACTATTGTAGTAGGCTAGATCGCGGATTGTGGCTTGTTTCGCTGGGGTCAAGTGGCACCACTGGCGGCCGTTGCTTGACGCCAGCAAATACGTTGAACCCTAATGTAAAGACGAAAAAAAGTAAGCTTTCTCTTATTTGTATTATATAATGGTTGACAAAACTTCGACGAAGTTTTCTAGGAATGGTGAGACATTCTTCTGTTGTGATGTCAATACTTTCTACGCTGTTGTTTTTGAGGAAAAATACTTTCCCATCCTCCGTTGACTTCCTTCATGGTCCCCAAAAGCAGCCAGTGGTAGCCTGGCGGTAATGCAAACAGCCAAAAAGGTCCGGGTTGATGTTATTATTACTTTTTTATCTTTACTTACGAAGGGTTAGATTGTGTCTGAGGCATAATTTGTGTTTCTAAATCAAAGCACACGATGTATGACAACAAACATGCTCTTGCTCGCGAAAGTAACTTCCCTTTTTAAAGCATTCCCATAAAAAGCTGTGTTCGTGTTGCGAATCGGCGGTTTCGAAGCATTACGAAAACGTATCGGAACAAAAACATTTCGAAACAACAACAAGATCACAGAGATTGGCACGTTGTTTGTGCAATTTAATAAACTTCTCAGCATTCACTGACGCCTGTCAATGCTGTCTTACTATTCCAGCAAAACCTCATAAAAGTGTCTTGACAGGACATTTCACACCTCCCGCAGACTTGCATGTATTTCCTGGTGCCAAGCAGAGGTCACCGGTTATTGCTTGACTTGCTCCGTGATTACACCAGCTCCTTCTTCAGACAAGCGGCGATTGAGAACACCACAAGCTTACAGTTCACGAAAGCTGCAGCAGCCAGGAGTTAAATAGCTCTGGCGTCAAACCGCACTCGCGTTCGCTCCTACTTTTTGTTGGAACTTCTAGGACCAACCTCCAGGATTGCGACATCTGAGAGCACAATACGACTGCTCCAGTGATGTCATTTGTATAGCCACTTCGGGACCCCTTTAGATGCACTGAATGTATAAACACACCTCTTCAAGACGCGTTCCGGACACTTACTGTAATACTAGTAATTTTGATTGTGCCCGTGTACGTTGCGCGGTGCAATTGGCAGTGTCGAGTGACGACTTAATCGCAGAGTAATTTTGATGTATGCTTTCTATACGATGTGTGATGTCATAAGGGGAAACCATCAAGCCGGATCGGGTCTTCCTTCTCGGACGAATCCGACCAGAACAAGCCTTTATGTAAAGTACTCCTCATGTCATCGAAATCGTCTCTGCTGCTTTCCTAATGCCCACGAAAGAGCTCCATCGCCGAGTGTGCAACGATGCCTTCTGCTGCCCAGGCGCATCGCATCCTGCGCATCATTGACGTGACTTGCATTTTCAATAAGATTCATTATCCATCGTTTCAAGGAAAATTATGCCGTGGAATTGTAAAGGGAAACAAACAAAACAACTCCAAAGTTTGTATTTATTGTTGTTAATTTTGCTGATATTAAGAAACAAACCTCCCAGGCGGTGCGGACCGTAAGAACTTCTATGCCACGCGCGGACGCACTGAACGTTTGTTTCTTCAGTCGGCGACTAGGTACTGAAAATGACATAATGTTTGCGAGCACCCTACGCTTTAGCGACTTTCGCGACATAAAAAGTATCGCCAAAATTTTGTTTCACGAATATATTACTTCACGGTAAAGAATACCTGCCACATCACTGAAAATCGAGCAGTTTTGTGCCCGTGAAATGTTCCCGAAATTCACACTTTTGAAAATTCGCGAAATAGTAGGCCTGCAAGAAAAAGCGAAATATTTTACAGTAATATATATGGAAACAAAATGCGAAGATATGTCCGTACGCAGGGCAAGTGTCAATATTCTATAAAACAGACATACGCCTTTTCTCGTTAAAAGAACAAACATATAGTGATAGCTGCTCTTCGCTCGTAAATATATTCCCACCTTCGTTTTGTTATGTAGTGGAGATGTCCGGTACAAAAAACTATATATTATACTTGACTACACAAGGTACAGCAATACATGAGCGCGTTGGCACCGATGCGGGCGCGTCCATCCGATTCCGAAAGTGTAACCCGAAACTGTTTACTCAAACGCCCGCGCCCTCCGGCGGCATACCTCAGCAGACTCTAGTTGCCAGACGCCGGAGGCAAAACCGAAACTAAACGTGTGGCGAAACCGAAACTAGACTTGCGATGTTCACAGTTACTTGCGTTTTGAACGACACTAAAGTCTTGATCATCTTATCTTTTCTCTTGGGTTCTCTTTCCTGTTTATAGAAAAGACGATGACTCGTTTAACGTTATCAATATTTCCAAATGCAACATCTAAATACCTATCTTTGGCTTTCACAATTTCTCTCAATCCTCTCTCTCTCTCTCTCTCTTATTTATTTTAGTTTTGGCAAGATTAGCAGCGCTTAACTGAATAAAAAAAGGCAGCAAAGGCTGTTTTAAATGTGAGTTGGGTGAGGGGTTGTATGTCGCCTTTCCTACTAGAAATATATGCACTACGGAGTATCGCTGACCGTGAATATTAGTCTAGAACCATTCAATACAGGCTAAAGGTAGTTGTTTTAAGTTCCCAGGAAAGCGCCAGTCGCTGGTTATTAGAAATGAAATACTCGAAGATAATCTAAAATCAAATGTGCATTTCACCGACTGTACAATAGTGGTTGTTGGGAACCTCATGAGTGTATATGCTTGAAACATTTGGGGTACCCCAGGACACCAACATTTTCGTGGTACACCGGTTGTTTCATGTTGCAACAGGTTGACGACTACACAAACGCAGCACAAGAGACAGGCACATAAACTTGTCAAATCTGTTTTTCATCACATAGTTAGCGCATCACCACTTGGAACAAGAATGGCTTCTCTCGCGAGTTGGGAATTCCCCAGCCATAAGATATAAAGAGCACAAATAAACTGATAGCATGTAAGAAAGGTTAGAATGAGGGACAAAATTGTTTGAATGTTGGCTTTTTACTTGGTGGAAAAGGGCTAAAGCACGCATCAAAGGGTTTTGTCAACGTCCGACTTAATTGTGATTTAAGTAATAACAAGTTTCATTTCATTTCATTTCATTCATTTATTGACTTGAGGGCCTCTTGACATTACATAATGGGGGTGTCATATTCAAGGTTCGAAAACAAGACAATAAAACACTAACAAAAAAAAAGAAAAGAAAAAATGAAGGAAATCTTAGGAAACATTAATATATAAACATTATTCAAACATTTTATTCAAACATTATTCAAACATTTATGGTCACTGGTAGTCGCCAAGCTTGTGGGCAAGCTATTACAAAATGATATGCGTAATGGAAGAAATAAGTATTTGAATGTGTTCGTTTAAAAAAAAATCGGAAGACGCCTAAGCACTTGTGAGTTGGGAATGCGAAAGCATGAATGTCCAATGGAACGCCGCAGAGTGTTCCGCGGAGTTTTTTTTTATTTTTTTTGGCGCGAGTAATGTTTTCGAGTCGTTGCAGAAGTACCGGCGACAATGTGGATGCTTAGAGGCGGCTTCATTGTTCGTCGGCGGCGAGACGAGCAGAAGCACCGTCGTCGATGTGGATGATGGAGGCGACGGCATGTTGGTCGGCGGCGAGACGAGCAGAAGCCTCCGAGCGCGCGCCAACGTGTCCGTTTTAACCGGCGCGGGGCCCGTAGTGGCATGGGGTTGCGGCAGTTATGCTCCGTTTCACCTTATGTTGTACCGCAGCGGAGGCTAGAAGCGCGAGCTCATAGCGTTGGTAGCGGCCCTTAATGCACGAGAGCTTGTGCGGCCGAGATCTGCCCCAGAGCAAGGAGCTCGCGCTTGTGGCCTTTTCTGCAGTACATCATAAGGTGAAACAGAGTATAGTTTTATCGGTGCGCTGGCGGCACTAGAGTTCCTCGTGACGTGACTTGGACTTGCATTGACACAAACAACCGGTGTACCACAGGAACTCTAGGCGGCACGGACAAGCAGCGCCATCTGGCGGCGGTCGTTGAACTGACGCGCGCAGCGGCCTTGTCGCCGTGCGCCAGCCAATGGGGCTTTTGGGATCAAGGAAACTAGGTGCCGTTTTCGCGCTTTAAACTGACGACGTCAACTCGCTCCATGGGACCAGTCAATGCTTTCGCATTAAAAAATTCGCTCAACTTTAGAGGGGTGGTTGAGACGAGAGGAAATATGATGGGTCGGGGAAATAAAGGTTTGGGGAGACTACGGGTTATAGTTCAATCTCTGCATGAAAGAGAGCCGGTATATTTTTCTACGAGTGTCGAGAGTTTGTAAGGATAAGGACTGTTTTAAAGAAGAGATGATATTCCTAGTGTAGTTACGAATGATAAAACGAGTGTCGCGATTTTGGACAGCCTCCAGTTGGTTAATTAAATAGTTTTGATGAGAGTTTCATATCACTCCAGCTTAGTTCTGACTAGTGAAATATATGCTAAACGTCTAACAAAGAAGTTTGCTAGAAAAAGATGCCTTCTTCAAAAACCTATTGTTTCGTTAGCTTTAGTACAAATGTAGTTAACGTGACTCTTTCATGACAAGTCTTCAGAAAGGTACACTCCTAAATATTTAAATGTGTTCATCCGCTCAGTGACGCCAGATGATATAGAATATGAAAAACCGACTTTGTTTTGTGAACTTGAGAATGACATTGTTTTAGATGTTTCCATGTTTATCGTCATGACTCTTGACCCATCAATGACACCAAGTTGTTAAAGCTTCTAGATCTTGTTGCAAGGTATGGTTAGGTCTGCCCTCCCATGATATGCGTTAGGTCTGCCCTGCCATGGCATAGCGCACAGGATGAAGGAAGAGGCATGGGTCGTGGCCTACGTCGACGCCGCCGAATACAACCGCCGTGAGGCGTTTGCCCTTTCGGCGGTTAACAACGCAGGCCCCCTTCTGACCTCCGCAACACTTTACACTACACTTTCAGAAGAGGCGGAAGAGTTCGCCATCGCTCTGGCGATGACTGCCTCCTCCGCCACCACAATCGTTAGCGATTCCAAAACGGCTCTACGTAATTTCACGAAGGGGCGATGTTTTCCCCTACATCCTACGCCTTCTCACCAAACTCCCTCCTCCCCATTCCGTACACATCATCTGGATCTCTACGCACTCCTCCCTTCCTGGCAACGAGGCAGCCCACATTTCCGCCCGAGGACTCGCCAATCGGGCTGGGGACCCCACATCTTCTCAGATGGAGTTTCGCACGGCCCGGGACCGAATGGTCACCTTTCACGAGATCACTAACCATTATCGACAAAGGCGGCGCATCTACCCTCCCCCACACTCTTCCCTACCTCGAGCTCAAGCCACTACGTCGCGACAGCTACAGATCAGCTCATATCCCAATCCAGTCCCCTACTCCCAAGGAAGGAAGTAGTCCGTGGGACGCCTATGTATCGGGATTGGAGTTCCTGGAGGAGTTCGTCCTCAGTCCGTGGCCAGGTATTAAGTCGATGCTGCTGCTCGTGCTTGCTTGAGGTAGGATCAAGGAGATGTCGGAGCAGAAGCCACTGCATCATGTCACATATCTGGCCCCAATGTTGGGTTACTAAGTGCAGGGAGTAGTATTCAATTTCTTTATCTACGTAGGCTATTTTGCGGCGTAACGTGCGGCTGTGTTGCTGGGTTTTCCATCGCTTATGTAGGCTGGATCTTGCCTGCCAGAAATAGAGGAGGCGAGTGTCTATTGCCTCTAAGTGGTCTTCGTCTGATGTCCGTGGTGTTGAGTTGAATGCCGGTCAGAGAGTGGAGGTCCACTCTTCTAGGTTGGTAGTGGTTTCGGTTGCAGATGCCTCTCTACTGGCCCTAAAGTCGTCCCATTTAGTGACGCGGAGGCGGTTGCGACGGGATGTTTCGAGGCACACGCCTACCGTGGTTTCTAGCATGCAGTGGTCACTACCTAGTGGTTCTCCAAGATTTCGCCAGCTTAAGAGGTCTCTGTTGTGTGTGAACGTTAGGTTCGGTGTCGTGTCGACCGTTACGCTGGTACCTATTCCTGTTTGTTGGAGGAGGTTGGTTACCGGGTGATCTGGTGTTGTTGCGCTTGGGTCCATATACCCCGACCCTTGGGAGTGTATTTCCTGGAACCCCATGCCATGTGGGAAGCATTGAAGTATCCCACTATGACCAGGCCGTGAGGACCTGTCTCCCTCAGGGCACAGAATAGGACGCCAAATCGGTGTTTGCGAGCCGACGGGGGACTGTATACGTTTAGTATATAGAGACTCGGGTCGGCTTTCCGCTGGGGAAGGATCTCCTAGAGGTCGTGCTCTACGTCGACTCCGCCAAGATTTTTGGACGGAGCGGTCACATCTCTACGAGTGAGTATGGTGGTATTGGGTTCCTTACTGAAAGTGATTTTGGAAGGTTCTATAGCCGGCTATAGTTTGACCGGGCCGCGGGTTTCCTGAATCGCTATGATATCGGGGGGAGTTTCGAGGGATTGTACGTCGTGTTGAAGATTGCCACGCTTCCGTCGGAAGCTGCGGCAACTCCATTGCCAGATAAAAGCCTGGTGCCTACTGAGGCGTGGCAGGTGTGGGAGAGGTAAAGCCATATTGAGTAACGCACAGTTGGATGTAGGCTATGGATGGTGGGGGCGGTGGAGGATTCAAGGACCCCGCCTGGGATTAGAGGTTGGTGATTTGGTCTATTTGACCGGTGAGTTGGGTGAATTCAGAGGAGTGCTTTGAAACAATGTTTTCGATTGCCGTAAAAGACTGTGAACGTTTGGCTCTATGGTTTGTAGTCTGGCACTAAAAGTGAGAGATATTTCGGTCATTGACTTTGAGAGTCGGTGTAATTCGTCTACGCTTTTGACGTCATTAGTATCGATTACTCTACGCTTGATAGACTGGGCGGTGCTGTCAGTCGAGGATCTGGCAGCCGCAACGGGGTATGAGGGAGGGGTAGGAGTGGGTACTGGAGGGTAGCCTCTTTCTGTTTAAGCAGGGTTTGTAATTTGGTATTTTCCTTCTGAACGGCAGTGACTCATTGTGTGAGGGTTTGGACCTCTTGCCGTAAAGTCGCGAGCTGGTTGTCTCTGATATCACCACCCGGGAGGCCGGAGGCTGCACTAGCCCTGCCCACCTGTTTTGTGGCCGTGGGTCATCGGGGCGGCTCCTCTTGAGGGGCCCGGAGCAGTTTGGACCTGAATCGGGACCACGGCCGGTGTCTGGACGGAGTCCGGGACCGGGATCTGGATCTGGGCTTGGTTGGTAGTGATTTGCGTTCCATGGACCTGCCACGGGTGGGCGGCGGGGTTGGACGCTTGCTGGAAGCGGCCACCGGACGTTGTGCTTGGCGGCTGCGAATGATAGGGTGTTCTTGAAAGCGTTTCTTGCACCTGAGGGATCCCTTAGGGTGGGGACCTCGGCGTACAGCACATTTCACGTCACAGTCATGGTCCGTGGGGTGATTGTCCGTTCCTCAGTGCGGGCACTTATTGGTTCTTAAAGTTGGGCACACATCTGCCTTATGCCCGATCTTCCAGCAGATATTGCAGGCCTCCGTCTTGTACTTGAAGAGTACGCAGCGGTAGGGGCCCCGTGGTAGCTGACCCAGTGGGGCACCTCCGGGCTGTCGAAGACTATTTGCACGGAGTTAGTTTTTCCCATCCGGCGGGCAAGGAGAATAGCCGGGTCGGGATTGTAGTCGTTTAGGTATTGGCCGACGTTCTCCAGTGTCCCGTATTCTGGCACATTAAAGATGATGCCGCGTGAGGTGCTTGCAGGATCTGCCACGTAGGTGGCCAGGGAATAGTTATTTTCCCCCATGCGTGTGATGCGAATGTTGAAGTACGCGCACGCGCGCTCTTCGGAGGGGGTTCTGATTAGTATAGAGTTTTGAGTGGCATTTGATTCAGATTCGGTCGGCGCGTGCCACGTCGTAATTGGTCTGGGCAGCGTTGGAGATAAAGTCTTGCAGCTTGACTGTGCTCATGCAGCTTAGATTGAGGAAACGCCTCCTGTACTAAGATGCCTGTCACAAGAGCGGCGCGCAACCTGCCGTGTCCTCTCTCTCTTTTTCCTCCTCCCCTTCACCGAAACGACCCCGAGTAACGCTGCCAACTGACACAATCGCGGCCGCGACAGGGCGGGAGATTTGACATCTGCTATTGTGATACCAGTAGGGGTGTGCGAATAGTGGTTCGAATCGAATAGCGCAGTGTCGTCCCTAGCATTAAAAGTGCAAAGAGAGCCGGTTTCCTTGGCTTTCCTTTGCACCGAAAAGGCTATTAATGACATTGTGCTGTACAGGGGAAACAGCGCACACGCAAAACAGTTACTCAAGTCCACGCGCACAAAAGAAATACTTAACGTAGCGCTGACTAACAACTCTTTGGTATATTTACACTTCCGTCTTCGTCTTCTTTTGATTATGAACTAGGGTCATGGAGAATAATTTGGACTTTTTCTTTAATAGGATGCTAAACCGTAAACCAAAAACCAAAATTAATGAAGGGCTAATTAATCTAGCCTACTTTAAGGTGCAAAGAGGACAGTATAGACTATCTATGGTGCTATCACCTTTGAATGCTTCGGGATGGCCGACCGCCCAGGCGAGTTGTATTGTATTCTGCAACGCATCTCTGAAACGAGAGTCGAAGTTGGACAGCCAAAAAAGTTATAAAAAGAAAAAGAGACAGAAAAAAAACGGGGGCGGGGAGTGGAGAGGTCGTCAGGACCCACCATCTGTATCGATGACCCTGGTAGGCGGAGGTGTAACAGCTACACGATCCCGGTGGTTCAATCGGTACGCACTGACTAATCGGTGCGCAAATCACCGTCGCACTTTCACCACGCCTTCAGCTTTGCCTAGACAGGCTACGTGGTCATGTTCATTCGATGAAGCCGAGTGCCTGCTCGATGCGGAATCTCCGATGGGCGCTGGCAGGAGCCTCTGGCACGTGAGCAGCAAATGCCCGGTGGTCTCTTCGTCTGCTCGACAGGCGCTGCATGTCATGTCTGTCACGCTACTGTCAAACTCTCGACGGTACTGTCTGGTGCGCATGGAGCACTGCCGCGGGCCTCGATGAGCAGGCGACTGCTCAGCGTGCTCCCGCAGAACGTTATGGAGCAATCTCGGTCTTGAAAGATGCATACAAATGCATGCTAGACATAGCTGTTGCATTCGCCAATGTCCAGCGCTCACTTTCGATAGCCTTTATGTGCGTTCGCGACTTTGCGCACCCAATCTTTTTCAGCTTGAGGCTCATACACTGCGTGCTAGGCTCCAAACTTTGTGCCGAGGCGGGTGACACGATTCCTCCACGTCAGAATGGATGTTCTTGAGGTGAATGTAGATGAAAAGTCGCCGTGCACGCGGTCTTCGTCCATATGACCGAGTCGTGCGTAGTACTCTAGCACTGCTGCTGGCTATCTCGTGCCTCGAAAGATGACCATCCGACGTCACCTTCAACAGGCTCGGTTCTGCTGACTTGTCCATGGCATGCTAAACCGTGACGTCCAACATCTCTTGGCGTCGTTCAAGATATTCACGAAGCTCGCTGGTTATGCAAATCACAGAAGTTCCAAAAGTCAGTCCGGGTACCGCGACGGCCTTCGAATGTTCCTGGATAACGACCGTATTGGTCGCAGTTAGTGTCGGAGGCGAGCGCCACAGTGTGGCGTTTGGCTACAACACGATGGCAGACCGGCCGCAATAGGAGAGCAAGCCACCTACAGGACCTTAGTACAGGTGGCTTTTGTTGAGGTTATCACGTGGACGAATGACGATCAGTCGTCGTCAGGGGGTCTTGGGAGCTGCGGTGGGCGCGGCTGGGAGCCAGGCCTTGCACACTCTGAAAAAAAATATATTCTTACACTCCTCGTCCCACATACGACACCCCAAAACTTAAGCTCGACGTACAGCGCGCAGACGTCGAGCTGACCATACAAACTTTCACGAGCGGCTTGATAGCCGAGTGGTACAACTTATTTAAATAGCTAATGTACGTGTTACTAACTATAAAAAAATTATCGATGTTTTCTCAAACTTACTGCAAAACCGCAGTGTTTTTTTCTGTTTTGTTTTTGTAGTCTTTGATACGTACTTTAGCTGTTTAATGAGGTATATATTACCGTTCTCGGGCCCTTCGTAAAAGTTGAGGCCGTCTGTTCGACGTCAGGGTGTTGCACGTCGAACTGCAGTATTGGGGTGTCGTATATGGGGCAAGGGGTGTAAAAATATACCCTTTTTTTCTGAGAGTGACGCGAGCTGCGGGAAGCCGGACGCTAGCTCGGTTGGGTTGGATGGCTTCGGTGAGGCTATGTTCGGCTGTCGAGCCTTCTTTCGGGCCGTATGGACTGGGATCCAGTCCGTGTTCAGGTCCTCCGGGGCGATGACTTCACCCTCGACGACAAACTTTATGTTGGAACAAAAGGCTAGACCCTGAGGCTAGGCCCAGCGCGGCGTTGGCGGCGGCGGTGGCGAGGGTAGGTTTAGCTTGGCCGCTGCGCCATGCCGGTAGGGAAGTGGCCCTGGGCCTCCAAAACCTGAGTTCAGCCCCAAAATAGGGGTGAAAGGGTGCTACGCACCTTACCATATTGTCTGCACATACAGAATGTGACAAAAAATATTTCACAGGTTTTTTTCTTTTTTTTTACCGCAAAAATAAATTAGGCATCGCCGAACGCTCATTCTCCGCCCAAAGGTAACGCTAGAGGTCCGAACCAGATGCCAAAACTTCAGCCCGATCCGATACCTTATCCAAAATTTTATGAGCGATTTTCTAAAAATTTCAATGGGAATGGCGATTGACGGAGTTTTTGAATACATGGGGCTTTATGACACCAGAAACCGAAAACGGGCGAAAGTGGGCTCCATTTTCCCATTGAAATTTTCAGAAAATCACTTATAACTTTTGAATAAGGTATCGGATCGGGCTGAAACTTTGGCATCTGGTTGTGACCTTTAACGCTACATTTGGGCAGAGAATGAGCCTTCGGCGATGCCTAGGTTAATTTTGCAATAAAAAACCCTGTAATTTTTTTTTGTTGCGACACCATGTACATTAGGTGACAAGAAAGGGAATTTCAGCTGTCATAGACGAAAATAGCCGGTTCCCGTACGAAGCGCGTTCGCTCTTCATCCAAGAGCTTCTTCTTCCCATGGGGCAATAGCGAGTGTTTGAATTCAGTCGCTCCTTCGCAAACATCGATAACGTAGCTGGGCGATCGCAGTACCCCCCCGTGACGATATTTGAATGCGGCTCATAGATTGAACCCGAACATTGCGTGGGCACTCGATTTGGGCTTGTGATAATCGATAGCTCGAGAAGCATTCGGGTAGTGGCTCGTGTCCAATCGCTGAAATGATGACAATAGGCGAATGATAACAATGTCTGGAACTCAGCGCGTGTCGTGTGCCCTGCCAACCCTGCAGTGCGTGGCTATGATCAAGATTGGCGGCATATAATCGGCTCCAGATCACGTGGACTCTTGTTCTGTCGGCTAGTTGAGGGGGCGAACGCTGCTCGTTTGTCTTTAATTTTTTCTGCGACCTCGACTGCGTGCCGTGAGAAACGAATGGGGTGTTTCACAGATCAATAACGTCAGAAATCCGTTCTAAGCGCCATTTTCGCAAAATACAAAAAACGTTGCATCGCTCCTTTAGTGCAAATGTTCAAGCGATCTGTATAAAAATAATGATAATAACCATTGGAGAAGGGGAACCAGAGAAAAAAGGAGAGACACAAATCTCCAAAAACACTTTATGAAAAAAAAAAGAAACGATGTAGAGGAGAATTCTGGCATACTTTCATCCCGTGAATCTGAATATCACGTTTGCTTTTCACAAAGATGTAACTAAACGCGAGAAAACACGAAAAGAATCCGACCAGTCGTGATGTCATACAATATTTGTGTCTCACCTTTGGATACTATCGGCACTTATTCGTCGTGTCGGTGCTCCATCGAGCTAGTCTAACCGCTTACGCCGCGAGTCGCATAGCCATACAATAACGAAGACCAGGTCGCTGGGATTCCAACCGTTCACCCGTGTGGTCAGCAGGCTAGACGCGCTAGCGCACAGAGCTATGGGCAGTTCACTGAACGCATACTAAGTGGGTGTCTGAAGTATCAGGATCCATTAGTAGGCGCTGCCACAGCGCGTGTCAGCAGCTGCCGTGTGCGCAGCGCGTGAAATTCCAAACTTGCCGAGGTACTCATTTGTCCGCACTGACGCCAGTCGTGACGTCTATTTCTGACCTTTCTGGAAAAAGCAAAAGCGAGCATGCATAGATTTGACCGGAGCTGAAGATGCGCGAGAGCAGCGATTCCGAAAACTCCTCATATAACGTCACGCCCCGGGAAGGGGGGGCTTCAGCAGAACGTTAAAAATTAATTTCTGCAGCCTCCATGCATCACATATAATAAATAATGTAAATATTCGTGATCCTGGAGTGCAAATGAAGACGATTTAGGTGTTTTTCTCAAATACAGAACCGCTTCAGTTTTTTTCTTTAACAATTGCGTAGTCGCTTCGCTTGGCAAATGGTGTCTCATTCCTTCAAAGTTCCTACTCTTTGTAGTCGAAAATCAGAAACTGCGCTGTCAACAAATTGCAGAAACGATAACAATGCACAATTGTAAGCTCTACCTGTGATGGCAAGCACGTGAAAGTGCAAGCGTGGCATAATCTTCACGTGCTCCGCTGCATGTGCTTGCACGGATGGAGAAACACCTATCTGTATTCAAGGATTGCGATTGCGCCATAAGTCGTCACGCTTCCTTTAGTTCTTTTGTTTTTGTTGTTTGTTGTTGTTGTTTTGTCAGCATTTGCTGAATAATACACCTACTTTCAGGGGTGGGAAACGATAGATCTCACCAGATAGTTTCGTGACGCCAACGCTGCCGGCATGGATCACGGAAACCGTCGTCTGTTAGTCACGATGCGAGCGACCCTGCTGGAGTCTCATGCGCAAGGCGAGCACGAGAGTAGAGTGCCATCTCGCACTGGCCGCCTCACCGCGTGAACTATAACTATGGCGGCGCAGCGCGCTGAACATTCCAGATCGGTCCAGCTATTAGCGGCGAGATGTTTTGGTGGCGCCCTCCTATGGTTCCCCCTTATGACGCCATTACCTTGCAAACAACAAGCTCGATGGTGTTTGTTATTAGCATGGTGGAATCTTGAAATCATTGCGCTCTCAAAGAAACACTGCCAACACCGTCAAAATTAAAGTTCTTTCATTCCCTTATTTCCGTCGATGATAAATCCCCTTTCCGACATCATAGTCAGCGTTCGGCCAATCGTGGAAGGCCGACCACAGCGACACTTTCGGTCGCGCACGTCGCCAATTGGGAAAGAGATCGAACTGTCGTGCACCTAGCGGCTAAGTTGAGAACTAAACCCATGGGAACAACATGCATTTGTGTCTGTGTGCGTGTGTATGTGCGTGTGTGTTCCTGACGAAGCCGTCAGCTCACGTAGTTGAACGCTGTGTCACAATTCGGCTGGGGCTCGTGTTCAATCAGTGAAGCACCAGTTGAATACGAGTTCTTACCAAACGCTGAAGCAACACGCGGATTGAATGTGTGCCCAGCGCACGATCAAGGAAGATGAAGTAGAGAATACAAATTACCGGATGGGTAAACAACTAGCTTTGAGGAAAAACAAGCTTCAGAAAGTCCCATCTATCGTTCGAAATCGTCGCCGATGAAAACAACAGAATCGTCCCTAATGTGTTAAAAAAAATATTATTGTTTTGCATTTGAGTTTTAGAGGTCTTTAGCGGTTTCTCGAGATTCCTCTATTAGGTGTTTTGTTGGTGTTTTGTTTTTGAGAGGGCAACAGTGCGGTAGATAATTTGACACATACAATATATCAGGAACAAGAAAGGTAACATATGGAATTGAACACGGGCTAGATGCCGGGAAATAATTATCGCCAGACATTGATATGACACAAATAACCCTGTCAAGAACAAAATGCAATCACCTTTCAATTAGAGCGCATAAATAGAAACTTTGATAGTATCACACCACGCAAGTTGGTTCGAGCTTTTTTTTTCTTTTTAATTGTTAGTCTAATCGGAATATTCTCGATTGTTTTAGAGCGCAGCCCTTAGGCGCCCGTCTCCGGCTTGAGCGGCGTCGCGCGTCGCCGTCGGCGTAACCGTAAGTCACGTCACCCCCCAGGTCACGTGACCCCCTCATGTCACGTGACCCCCAGGTCACGTGGCCACCCAGGTCACGTGACGCCCTCCAGGTCACGTGGCCACCCAGGTCACGTGACCCCGCTCAGGTCACGTGCCCCCCCCCCCGAGAACACGTGACCCTCAGTACCCTTCCCTCCTCCTCCTCAAGAGCTGCGCTCTAATTCGGCGTTACAGGGAGTTGTAAACGGCTTTTACTTTTTGTGTGTGCTTTACCTTGTTTGAGATGAAATGACTGCAGGGTTGGATCACGATGGCATTTCTGAAATACATTTTGTATTTGCACTACTGTATCGCGACACGATTGTATGTAAAAATAAACAGAGATTTCTTACACACAGACTCCTACGCTGAAAACCTTACGTGCTGTTAATAAAATAAATGAAGATACATTGATGGACTCTTAGGGAAAGCAATAGCATGACCCCTGGGAAACACCACACACGCCCTCTTTTGGGAAACGCTAACGCTGACGCCTTCAGTTTTCGGTTTTGGCTTTCTAATTTAACGCAATAGCGTTAAGAAGCTTGTTTACCAGAAAAAGCAGGCGTCGGCGTCGGTGGCGTTGTGACGGGAAAATCTTGATTGGTCGATACGGTCATGAAGTCACAGCCACAAGACCTCGCGCGGGAATTTCAATCGATTCACAAGGCTCACGTGAAACGGGAAGTCACGCGTGGAATGAAAGTGATTAAAAAAAACATGACATGTATAGCGAATTAAAGGTCGTCGGATGTCTCAAATGCTTTCACTTAATAAAGCAATTCATTTGCCTTAAAGAAAAATATAAAATAATTTAGGCGGGATTGGAACCCACGAACGTTCGGTCGCAAGCCAGACACACCACTGACTATAGGCCATGTCAGTAGTGTCGGCAGCCCGTCTCCTTCGTTCACAGTCCGTCTTCTTTTGCCGCATACCTGGACCAGGGCTAGCGCTTGGTTCACAGTCCATTTTGTAGAACAATCCAAAGCTTACTCGCTCCGCACATCCGCACACCTGGTGCCAGGGAATCACCGGGTACATAAACGATGACTTCGAAAAATTCTACAAATTTGGCTGGTTCTTCGTGTCAGTTCGGTACGCCGACTTCTTGGACACCGTGTTCTTCGTCCTACGAAAGAAGTTTACGCAGATCACGCATCTGCACGTCATTCACCACACCATCGTGGCGGTGAACGTTTAATTTTTTGTCTTATTCGCCCCAGAAGGACAGGTTGCTTTGGAACGGTCCATCAACGTTTTTGTACACGTCATCATGTATTCGTACTACTTTCTGGCCACCTTTGGTCCTGCGGTGCAGAGGTACCTCTGGTGGAAGAAGTATCTAACGACGTTGCAGATAGTCCAGTTTGTGATTCTTATTCTTCACATGTCGGTTCCACTTTTTGTGGACTGCGGCTTCCCTAGGCACCTTTGTCTGCTCGGAGGCGCGCAGACGGCTTTGATACTGGTACTCTTTGTGAACTTTTACATTCAAGCATATCTACGGAAGAGTCCTACTCACGCGGGCGATCGTCTTTCGGAGAACGGGAATATAAAAGGTAAAATGTGCAATGGAAAAGGACAATTAAACGCATATATCTGCGATCATGTGCTGCTTCTGTGCTTAAAAGAAAACAGGTTTTGGAAGAATATGTTTGCCCATTGTATTATAAAAAAAACAGGACCAACCTAATCTTGCAAAACAATCTTCTGTTAGAAGCCACAAAGCTCTTTTAATGTGGACATGTGAGAAAGTTCCTAGCATGATATTTAAAGTGTATGCCAAGACAAAGTTTCCTGTTATTAACCCCACAAAAGATAAAAACAATGGTTAGTGAGGCAGGTTTTTTCTTCGTCGGGGTATCATTAGTTTCTTTTTACGTAAACATGTATTTAAACTTTCAACTTGAATGACAAAGGAGGAAACACATTCTTATTTATAAATAAAAAACAAAACTCGTCATCACAATCTAATAATATTGGTAACGGATGAAGCCTGGAAAAATGACACATCAGTAGTTTAGCTCCATGTTCCTTGTAAAACACTCCGGTTAGCTTTTCTGCCATGACGTTAGCAGACGGCATTTAAATAATGGCGTCAGCTGTAATTGTTTCTGGCTTCAGACATCGTGTTTGTGCGTGCGCCCGTTCAGCAGACGCTTTGTTGTCACAGTGATGGTGGTCATAACATCATAACAGACGGACATATTGTGCGGAAGGACGACGGTGATGTGGCGAGATCAGGTGCGTGCTTGGGTTCTTTTTGTTGTAATCATAAATTGCCAAAAAGGAAAAGAAAAAAATAGAAATAAAGATTTAACAAAGATAATTAATGTTCTTTAGAGTCTAATATTTTGAAAGGATTAGCAGGAAGAGAATGTTCTTTTTATTGCTTTGTATTGTTTCCTTGCTGACTATTGTAAAAGAGGTGATGGCTGCACCAGACGACTTTGAATCTTTTTTGCCGAAGCCTCCTAGACACATAAATGTCTGAAATAAAATTAATACTATTTATTTATTAGTTATCTCTGTTCACCCGGAAGCCGGTTTTAGTTCTTTTCTCTCGGGACATGGGTATAAAATATCGAACTACTTAAATTACCTGTTTCATATTCTCGAAACAGAGCACTCCTAGATTGCGCGCACTTCGCAAACTTGCTGTTCAATATAACTGTTTATGAGCACAGACACGAAAAAAATAATAAACTGAGGATGATGATTGTGATGATGACAATGCCTTTCGATGTGTTTCCGGAAAGTTTTGCAAACCTACACTCTTGCGCCTCTCCTTTAGGCAACGCCGTACGTTTGAGATACAGTATAGATGAAGGAAAGGGATCCCGCGGCTGTCAAATCCACTCAGAAGATTGCCTAGAACATCCTCGGGCACAGAGATTTGAGTAAAAAAAAACCGCTGTAAGAGGAAACACATTCTTGCTGCTCCTTTAGTGCCTGCAAAAAACGAGCAAGAAACAAAGAATCCGAAAGCGAGTTACCTAATGATGAGAGGCCCTAAATATAATCATAGAGTGTACGTTGCTCACACACCACTCTGATATGTGTTATCGTAAGTCGGATACCAATTTATTTCACCCGTATAGTAACTGAGATATTAAGAAACGTGGGCGTGGCGAGTGCCGAGCACCTAACTAGGGCTACGCGGCCGATACTATAATTAATGACTACGTAGCCTAATTAAGGTTACGCAGTCATAAGCAAATAAGGACGCCAGAAAAAGACGAAGTAAAAAGCGTGAGCATAATAGGCCACACCCTGCGTCTCTTAAGTTGTCGTTGACTATGGCTAAAATATAAACACAAGGAACTTAAATGCGCAGCGCAAGTCGTCCGTTTCACGCGCAGAGTTCTGTGGTTGCGTTGATGTCAGAACGCCGAGTTCTGGTTGGCTTTGATTGAAGGATAGTGGGCAGACCTTAGCGCTAGATGCCTTAAGGTCTACCCCCTATCCCTTCAATCGAAGCCAATCAAAGCTCGGCGTTCTGACGTGAACGCAACGTCTGCGAACGAAGCAGACAAACTTACGCTGCGCACAGGTTTATTGTGCGTACGGATCCTATTGGACCATTCCGTTTGCTGACTTAGGCAGCGCCAGATCAAGTAGCGCTGACCAGGCACGCCCCTTTCTTCAAAAATTATTCAGGAAAGTGAGAACCATTGTTTGCTGGCGAGCGCCAAATCGCCTCTCTCGCCTCTGAGTGGCAGTCATTTACTTTGAATGTGTTGACCCGGTGACGCAATTATAGTGAGATGACGGTCACATTAGATTGGACCGAGGAGTGCGGTGGGTTCATTCTGAGTAGGCACCCGAAGCCACAGTGGAAAGGATTTGAGTCAGCAGGCAGTGGTGCGAGTCACAAGGCCAGCTGCTTTGTGCCAGTTATAACGTGAAGACTTGCGCAGCATACAAACCAAAAGACAATAAAATGAATCCGACAAGCGACTTCCCGGCAAACAAAAATGCAAACACCGCTGATTATCAAAGCTACGTACCTAGCTGTACTTAGACCACGCGTTATTACTAAAGAAAGACCGGAAAGACTTTCCTGTTTTTGGAGCCTGCCCCCTAAAAGTATCTCTTTCTCAAATGAACACTTTCTTCCTAGCATTATGACTACTATGTGCTAACATTTAGGCGTTCAGTGTAGTGTGCGAGGCGTTCGCACACCCGTCATTCTCACCTAGCGCCTTCCACCAGTGAACCAAAGTAGGATTGAATTCTAGCCTGGATTCTTCTAAATAGCAGAGTAAACATCGCGGAACGAAGTCAGAGTAAGAACACCACGGCGATGGCACAGTCGCTCCGCTGAAGTGAAAACGTCTTGAGCCCCATCGATTCCTTCACGGTAGGTGAGCTTTCAAACTTGTTCTCGTTAACATAGGACAGAGACAAAGAGTCAGCTTAAGCCTTAAGCAATAAACGTTTATTCCATCCATTCAACCTCCAAAAGTACATAAACATAAAATTGAAAAATGTTTGCGACTTACCTTCCAAACCAAGGAAACACATCTGGCACCACTTCCCCACCTTCCCTGACGAGCAAAGACTTGAATCTCAATGTAGGACGCTAGAAGAACTTTGAAACAGAAGACGGAACATTTCTATCAAATTGCAAATTGAAACTCTCAGCAGGCATTTCAGCCCGTCAACAGAAATACGTTTTCCGGCTAAGTGCTTGCGGTAACCTTTCTGCTTGACTTATTCTCAGGAAGGGGAAGTATTTCCCCGAATGCTTATCGTTACTAAGAACTCGAAAGTTGCAAACTCTAAACCTGCTGCAGATTGGAGCCGAATGAACACGAGTGAGCAGCAATTTGCTTAGCATTTTATATTTTAGAAACTAAACGCTCGTGAACGAAAAGGCGTTGCTTTCAATTAATCAAAATACTCAGAATTCCCTTTTGTGTTGTATAAGTAATGCATCGAGTAAGAACGTACAGGCGCAACATTACTGGCTCCAAAAAGATTACTCTCTCACAATGTGTGCGTCAGAGAAAAGCTTGATCTCTATTCTGTATTTGAGTTACTTCTTACCATTACTGAATCCTAATGATTAACTTATTAGACCCATTCGACATAGGTATTACGACATTCAATGTTGAGAAATGCCTGTAGAAAAATATCGCTCAGTTTGTGTTCAATTTAAACTTCGAGCACCAGTGATTTAGCAAAAACCAGGTCATGCACTGAAACCCTCGAGAAAAATAGTATGCTTTCATAGCTAAAATTCTTATACACCGATAATACAACATATTCAAACTTGGTGGAGGGTTCAAACGCCGAGTTACAAGTCCGAAGAATACGTGAAAACATTATAACGGAAATCGACGCGTGCGGAAAGTGTTATAAAGAATAAAAAATTAAAAATAAAACGAGTCACGCAGTAAAGTTTGGTGAATGGAAATTGTAAATCTGCTTTCGTTTGAAATCAGACTTGGACTTCAGTGTTGCGAATCTTTTTGTGCGGCGAGCTTTTAAAATTAATTTGAAACAATTTTGGTATGTTCCAATTATCGTTCTAATTTTGGATCGCTTCTTGGGACGCCTGCGGAAGTCAGTATTCCACCCGTGCGCCCAATGAATATTTATGCACAAAGTATAAGCTTGCTTCATTGGCAGTTTCCTTGTAACTACTTTAAAAAACTACCAATAGAACAAAGCTTATCCTTAGTGACGTTGCAAATACATTCCCTCGGCGCATTTGTAGAATGCAATTTTTATCCGGCATGCGTCGAAACTCCATTGTGGAAACACAGGAAAGCCTGCATTCTCTGTTTGTCTCTAATGTCCCTCTTCTCTTATCGTAAATTAGATACCAACACGCTCAACCATCTACATAGTACGTTTCATATTTAGACTTTTCTTTTCTGTAACGAACCTGAAAATAGACCGGATATAAAACGTACATGCTAGAGTGTTCAGAGATAACTCCTCGACCTTGAAACAGCAAAGCTTAACAAAGCCCGAGCTCCTTAGCCGTAGTTATTTCAAACGCGGCGACTTTGAAGTGTCTTCTAGGAAAAACTAGGAAATTCACCCGCAACATTCATCTACCAGATTGTTTTGAATGGCATAAGCTTTGACCAAACTGCCATCCAATTAACACCAAAATCGGTGCTTCCAAACCTGTGGTAATCAGACGCGACTCCTTTAAAGTAACGTATCAGCAACCGCACCCAAAAATGAACAAAACGTAAGTGTCCAAACGAGCCGGTGTATGATGAAAATAAATACAAAAACCCTCAAAATGTGGCTAACGGAGGACAGCGCGTACAGGAAAGTCCCTATTCTTCGTGTTCGTGCTGCCATTTTCCTAATTTTCAGGGTTTTTTAATTGAGTTAAAATTATTTAATTTACTTGTACTTAGCTTTGCGTAGTACTACAATATCTAGGATCTAGCAAATCATTCGATCGAGCTAAACATTCCGCTAGCATCTATCAGTAAAGTTCCTTGGATTTTTGTAGAATTCTTTACCAGCTCTTCGTCAATCTAAGAAAAACCATTTTTTTTGATCCGCTTGACGGAACTTTAGAATTTTTTCTAAAGATGTAATATTTAATTGTCGAAAAATTGGGAGTGCGCTAAGTCAAATTGGAAGTGCAACATACCTATTTAGTTGTGGCTTCGAGCCAAATAAGCATTATTTCAACATCCTGGAAACCCGAGATGAAGGAACAATGTCCCCAAACTTCTGAATACTTGGCGGCCATCATATAAAGATAAAGCGCAGTTTACTTAGCGAAGACCTGTTGGACATTAGAGAGTTTTAGTAGATCTATCCCACCTCCAATACTTCCTATAAAGATACGATGCATGCTCAAAGGCGGCGGCGGAATAACGGGTATCGTTATCAAAGTCATCGGAACAATCAACTGAAGCTCTCTATTATTACCTTTGTTTGTTCCTTCCACTAGGCCTTTTGTTTCTTTATAATTTTTTTTCTTCCTTTGTCTTTGTTTTGCTTGCCCATCCTTCTCAGTACAAGAAATGTTTTCCTTGGGAAGAACAGTTTGTTCGTTTCCTGATTCCCTTTGCTAAGTATTACAATGCCCGAGCAGAAAACAAATATCCGGAATAAATAACTCCAACCTTTCGTTCTCTATTCCAGGTGATCCCAACTTTTGCTGTTTGTCACCACACGCAGTCTTCACAATGAATTTCAGTATGAACCCAATCACATTTCTGAGCCAGATCCAGCAGATGGGCGATCCAAGAACAAGGGACTACCCTCTGGTCGTCAACCCTTCTTCGTCTTCCCTCTGATCCTGGGCTACCTGTACTTTGTCAAGGTGGCTGGCCCGCGATGGATGAAAGACAGGGAACCTTTCGACATCATAAATATTGTTCGCGTGTACAACCTTGGCATGGTGGCTGTCAATGCCAGGTTCCTCTACATCGTTCTGAAAACGACCTACCTTCCAGGAGGTCGCTACAGCCTCTGGTGTCAGGGAATAACCGGATATATGGACGAAGAGTTAACCCAATACTACAAAGACGGATGGTTTTTCGTCGCGGTTCGGTACGTTGACTTTCTGGACACCGTCTTCTTCGTCCTTCGCAAGAAATTCAGACAAATCACGCACTTGCACGTCATCCACCACACCATCGTGGCGGCAAACGTCTGGTTCTGGACCTTGTTCGCTCCAGAAGGACACGTCGCTTTTGGACTGGCAATCAACGTGTTTGTGCACATCATCATGTACTCTTACTACTTCCTCGCTACCCTGGGTCCCGGAGTGCAGAAGTACCTCTGGTGGAAGAAGTACCTCACCACGTTGCAGATCACTCAATTTGTTATTGCCATACTCCATTTGTCTATCCCTTTGTTCGTAGATTGTGGGTTCCCAAGGTACCTTATCCTCCTTGGAAACGCGCAGACGTTCCTCATATTGTGCTTATTTGTAAACTTTTATGTTCACGCGTACAATCGCAAGGGTCCTTCTACTAAAAGCGAACAGAGTAGCACCGAGGAAGACCTTCAGCAGAAAGTTGCGAATAGAAAGTACGATTAGCATCTCGATAAAAACAGATAAGGAAAAGTGAGCGATATGCACGAGTACAGACGTAAGGTATTGTTCGCGTGTGCATCTATTATCTCAGTGAGCTACTCTATTAATTGTAGGAGAGCTAGGGTGCAGTGGAAAACCATTAAGAAATGTAGCCTGAGTGTAGAGATGGGGAATTACGAGTCGCATTTCGTGTCACATGAACGTTTCAGATTCACGCTTCAGATCCACTTTAAACAGCCCGCGAAATTCGGGTTCTCTAAGTATCGCACTGTGACTTACTACAAGGGTGCGGCTAGGTGATGGAAGCTGAGAGTAAACGTATCAATGGAAGAATGTGCCACAAAAGCCCCGCAGAAAGCCACGAGCGCGGGCTTGAGGCGAAGCCTCTACTAAGCTCTTGACCTGGCAGCGTGGAAAAACAAAGCTGACGCCCACTAAAATATGGCTCCAGGAACGCGTTCTGAACTCGTTTATTTAGCGCGTCCTCAAATGTGGACTTTCGATTTCCACCTGATGACGCGATACAAACTGTCATGACGTTGCCTGCCGCAATCCTGACAATGGCAGAGCAGCGGAGTGAGATGCGAGAGACTCCTGTTCTGCTGCAGCTCAGTCTCCAGCTTTTGGAGATTTGGACACCAAGAGAACTTTGAAGACGAGGCGGCGGGTGCATGAGGAGCGAGTTGGGGGTTAGCACCACTGATGACTATTGTAGTAGGCTGGATCGCAGATTGTGTCTTGCTTTGCTGGGGTCAAGTGGCACCACTGGCGGTCGTTGCTTGACGCCCACAAATGCATTAAACCCTATGGTAAAAACGGGTACAACTAAGCTTTCTCTTATTTATATTATATTTGGTACGACAAAACCTCGGCGAAGTTTTCTTTGAATGGTGAGACATTTTTTTGTTGTGATGTCACTACTTTCTACGCTGTTGTTTTGGGGGGAAATAGTTATCTACCCTCCGTTGACTTCCTTCATGGTCCCCAAATGCAGCCAGTGGTAGCATGCAAACAGCCAGAAAGGTTTGGTTTGATGCCATTATTACTTCTATATTTTTACTTACGTATGGTTGGAGATTGTGTTTGAGGCGTCATTTATGTTTCTAAATCAAAGCACACGATGTCTGACGACACGTATGCCCTTGCTCGTGAACGTAACTTCTCTTTTAAATTCCCATAAAGAGCTGTGTTCGTGTGACGAGTTATTTTAAGCGCATCGATTCGGAACAATCGAGCAGACAAATTCCGTCGATAGCAAAAGATGACAGAGATTAGCACGCTGTTACATCTCAGGACATACTGACGCCTGTGAATGCTGTCTTACTAATCCAGCAAAACCCCATAAAAGTGTCTCGACAACAGACTTCACACCTACAGGAGACTTGCATGTATTGCCTGGTGGCAAGCAGAGGTCACCGGTCATTGCTTAACGTGCTCCGTGATTACTCAAACTCTTTCTTCAAACACGCGGCGAGTGAGAACACCACAAGCTTGACAGTTTACGGAAGCATCCGCAGCCAGGAGTTGGATAACTCTGGCGTTAAGCCACACTCACGTTCGCTCCTACTTTTGTCGGAACTTCTAGGACCAACCGCCAGGATCCGACATCCGACAGCACAATTCGACTGCTCCAGCGATTTCATTTGTGTAGCCACTTCGAGACCCCTTTAGATGCATTCGTGGAAAATTCGCGAAATCCATATTTTTTTTAAATTTGCGAAATAGCAAGTCCTTTAGGAAAAGCGAAATTTTTTACAGTAACATATATGGAAACAAAATGCAAAGATATGTCTGTACGCAGGCCAAGTGTTAATAGTCTATAAAACAGATATCCGCATTTCATCGTTAATGGAGCTAACATATAGTGATATCCTCTTTATTACCGACCCATATCGGTTTTAGCTAGGTTTTCTAAACTTGTGGAGAGGCTTAGATTCACGAGACTTACCCAATTTCTTAGTGCAAATAATTGAATTGCAAGTCAACAATATGGGTTTCAAAAGAACAAATCAAGGTAAATGGCTTTTTGCAGGTAAAAAACAAAATCAATAACAATATAAAAAACAAGCTTTTCACAGTCGCAATTGTTTTAGATTTTAGCAATGCATTTGATTCCATAAAGCACGACAATCTGTTAACAAAATTGCCAATGTATGGAATCAGAGGCACTGCATTGGTACTAATTCGTAGTTACTTATCGGCACGTTCTCAATATACGTTCAGAAATAGCATGCGTTCTCAGCTAGAAAAAATTACTTTCGATATACCACAAGGATCTATTAATTCTTGGTCTGTTGTTAATTCTATTGTATCTAAACGACATTGTAAATCTGCCAGATACACCAGACATTATTTTGTATGCAGATGACAGGAATATATTTTTTTCTGATTCAAACCTAATGAAGCTAGAAACTATGCCAAATGAGTGGTTAAATAATTTCTCACTATGGTTACAGTCCAACGAACTTCAGTTGAACACTGGCAAGGCAAAATAAATTATTTTTAAGCCTAAAAATAAACCTATTGACTATCAAATAAACGTAAAGTTTGAAAGCACAACAATAGAGAAGATTAGGTCGCACAAATTTCTTGGTATTTGGTTCGATGAGAGTTGAACTTGGTCTCGACATGTGGAACACCTTCGTTCAAAGATGTCCCAATCTATCAGCATTTTGCGTAGCGTAAGAGTACTCCTGCCTAGTTGGTTAAAACGTCACGTATATTATGCATTGTTACACTCTCATCTTAACCATTGTTTTCTTTTTTTAATTTGGGGAACAACAACAGCAACTAACCTTGGCAAGGTACTAGCCCTACAGAAGAAAGCTATCCGGTGCATAGATAATCTAGATAGTTACGCCCATACTGCTGCTTCTTTTCTGAAACACAAAGTTCTTTCCATCCAACAACATTATTACTTGAGAGTGACTCTAAAACTTTACACAGAATTTAAAAACAGCGAGTTTCTATTTCCAGAAAATTACCCGCAGAAAAGCCACAACGTATAACTTACATCACGAAAAATATGTTCAAGAAACAATTCGCACAAATTATAGGTCTCAACTGTGAGGTTACATAATTCCAAAATTTTTAGAGAGATTCCCAGAAACGGTAGACATTATTACTAACAGTGAATCGCCTCGAAATTTCAAAATCAAGATCCGGCTTTGCATATGAAATCCTCAGCAATAACACGTCCCCCATCCTCATCCTTCTCATCCCTCCTTCCTCTTTCTTTTCGTCTTCCCTTTGTTTTGAATTTCTTATAGCGCATAAATCATCCCACTTTATGTTCCGATATATATATATATATATATATATATATATATATATATATATATATATATATATATATATATATGTATATATATATATATATATATTATTGACATTAAGCCAATGTTACAAGTGCACCATTCGTTGCATGTCTGTGAATATGTCTATTGTTGCACTGCTGCTGTCGCGCTGTAACTGGGACTGGAGCCTTGTCAGGCGGCTTTGGTCGACTTTTGCTTCAGCCTCCCAGACTTCTTGTCTAAATAAAGTACTCCTTTAAGAAGAGGCGGAAGCGTTCGATATTGCTCTGGTGATGACCGCCACCTCCGCCACCCCAATCGTTAGCGATTCCAAACCAGCTCTCCGCAATTTCATGAAGGGGCGAGTTTCCCCCTACATCCTACGCCTTCTCACCAAACACCCTCCTCGCCATTCCGTCCACTTCATCTGGACCCCTCCGCACTCCTCCTTCCTGGCAACAAGGCCGCCCATGCTTTCGCCCGAGGACTCACCAACCAGGCTGGGGACCCCGCATCTCCTGGGATGGAGTTTGGCACGGCCCGGGACCGAATGGTCACCTTTCACGAGATCACTAACCATTATCGACTAAGGCGGCGCATCTACCCTCCCACACACTCTTCCCTACCTCGAGCTCAAGCCACTACGTCGCGACAGTAACAGACCAGCTCATTCCCCAATCCAGTCCCCTACTCCCAAGGAAGGAAGTAGTCCGCGGGACGGCTATGTATAGGAATTGGAGTTCCTGGAGGAGTTCGTCCTCAGTCCCTGGCCACTGCTGCAGGAGGGTATTAAGTCGATGCTTTAGGTAGGATCAAGGAGGTGTCGGAGCAGAAGCCATTGCATCCCGCCACATATCTGGCCCCATTGTTGGGTTAGTAACTGCAGGGTGTACTGTTCAATTTCATTACCTACGTAGGCTATTTTGCGGCGTAACGTGCGGTTGTGCCGCTGGGTTTTTCATCGTTTATGTAGGTTAAACTCACCTCCCAGAGATGGAGGAGGCGAGTGTATATTGCCTCTAAGTTGGCTTTGTCTGATGTCCCAGGTGTTGACTTGAATGCCGGTCAGGAAAATGGTGGTCCAATCTTCTAAGGTGATAATGGTTTCGGTTGCAGATTCCTTTTACTGGTCCTAACGTCAACCCATTTAGTGACGCGGAGGCGGTTGCGACGGGATTTTTCAAGACACACCCCTACCGTGGTTTCTAGTATGCAGTGGTCACTACCTAGTGGTTTTCCCGTCAGTTTAAGAGGTCTCTGTTGTGTGTGAACGATAAGTCGGTCGTCGTGTCGACCGTTACGCTGGTCCCTATTCGTGTTTGTTGGAGGGGTCGGTTACCAGGGTGATCTTGTGCTGTTGCGCTTGGGTCCATATATCCCGACCCTTGAGAATGTATTTGCTGGAACCTCATGCCATGTGGGAGACATTGAAGCATCCCACTATGACCAGGCCGCGAGGACATGTCTCCCTCAGGGCACAGAAGAGGACGTCAAATCGGTGTCTACGAGCCGACGGGGTGTTGTATACGTTTAGTATATAAAGAGCGGGTCGCCTTTCCGCTGGGGAAGAATCTCCAAGAGGTCGTGCTCCACGTCGACTCCACCAAGATTTTTGCACGGAGCGGTTATATGTCTACGAGTGAGTATGGTGGTATTGGGTTCCTTACTGAAAGGATTTTGGAAGGTTCAATAGCCGGCTAGTTTGATCGGGCCGCGGGTTTCATGAATCCCTATGATATCGGGGGAATTTCGAGGGATTGTGCGTCGTGTTGGAGCTTGCCACTCTTCCGTTGAAAGCTGCGGCAATTCCATTGCCGGATAAGGAGCTTGGTGTCTACCGAGGCGTGGCCGGTGTGGAAGACGTAAAGCCATATTCATTAATGTACTGTTAAAGGTAGGCTATGGATATTGGGGGCGGTGGAGGATTGGAGGGCCCCACCTGGGATAAGAGGTTGGTGAGTTGGTCTATTTGACCGGTGAGTTGGGTCAATTCAGAAGAGTGCTTTGAAACAATGATTTTGATTGCCGTAAAACGGCTCTAGGCGATTTGCTCTATGGTTTTCAGTCTGGCACTAAAAGTGAGAGACATTTCGGTCATTGACTTTGAAAGTCGGCGTAATTCGTCTACGATTTTTGACATCATTAGTATCGATTGCTCTACGCTTGATAGACTGGGCGGCGTTGTCAGTCGAGGATATGGCGACCACAACGGGTTGTGAGGCAGGGGAACTGGAGGAGTAGCCTCTTTCAGTTTAAGCAGGGTTTGTGATTCTGTACTTTCCTTCTGAGTGGCAGTGATTAATTGTGTGAGGGTTTGGACCTCTTGCCGTAGAGTCGCGAGCTCATTGTCTCTGACATCACCACCTGGAAGGCCGGAGGCCACACTAGCCCTGTGCACCTGTTTTGTGGCCGCGGGTCGTCGGGGCGGCTCTTCTTGAGGGGTCCGGCGCAGTTTGGACCTGGGTCGGGACCGCGGCCGGGCTCTGGATTGAGTCCGGGACCCGGATCTGGATCCAGGCTTGGAGGGTAGCGATTTGCGTTCCCTGGACCTCTCATGGGTGGGCGGCCGGGTTGGACTCTTGCTGGAAGCGGCCATGGGCATGATTGGCGGCTGCGAATGGTAGGGTGTTCTTGAAAGCGTTTCTTGAACCTGGGGGATCCCGCAGGGTGGGGTCCTCGGCGCACAGCACATTTCACATCACAGTCATGGTCCGTGCACTTTAAGAAAAAATGACAACCCGGGATGGTAAAATGGCGCTTTGGAGGCTTTGACTACTCAAAAGGCGGAGTTACTAGCCTTTGGGCAAAGTCACGACACCAAACCGCTGTGGAATGACCACCTTTCTGCAGGTGACGACAAGGAGAGTGTCACTTTCGAATCTGATATTCACGTGCAGGCAGTCGTAAATGATATTAGCAAGCTTAGATAACTACACAAAGACTATAAATTATGTTCTTCGCCAAGCTTTCGCGGATCTCTACAGATCCGCCAAGTTTTACATCTGTTGGGCAATCGCGCGTAAATCGGCGGAATACAAATTCCTGCTCGGCACGAGCAGCAACACTGGTTCTCAGCAGCCAGCCTCGCTTGGCATCAACAACAACGAACGACGCGTTTGGTCTGTCGTGAGCAGCCAGCCAGAAATGAGGTAAGGATATTGTTTTTGCCGCATTTAAGGCCCGTTCACACCTCTTGCGACCGATAGAGACCAGACCAGTTTTTTAATCCCCTTGCGATCTCTCAGCACCAGCTCCCGCTTTAGCGCATCCGGCCCTAAGAAGTCGCAAAAGGCTTAAAAACCCGTCTGGTCTCTCCCGGTCTGGCTCAGTCGCAAGAGCGTGGTGACAAAGCAATCAGTGGTATATCTGATCGTATTGAACCACGTTGAACACTGAGTATTCCGGTGATCGACAGGGTAAACATGGCTCTCATAGGTATGCGACTGTGTCTGCCCGTACTGCTTCTCTCAGATCTCGAAGCGGTTGGGTTTCTGAGCTGCACCCCGTCAGTGGTTAGCGATCTCTCCGGCGGTAACGCGCGTAGCGCGTGAACTTCCGATTCAGTAGCGGGTTGCAGTGTGCAGTGGCATTGTAGTAATTTGGCTTTTACCAGGATAGGTAAAGCGATACGCATGCACGTCGCACCTCTAGGGGAAATTGCCGCACGCACTACGCGAAACTCCGCATAAAACGAGACGGGTACATGGGTACAATATGTAAATAAACCCGAGCCTTGTTGGGAAAAAAAAAAAAGAAAAGAGGCATGGCATAGTGGTTAAGCGCTATCCGCTTCCTACGCAAGTGGACGCAAGTTCGATCCTCGATGGGCCTACTTTTTTTTCTTTTTTTCTTTTTTTTTATAACATTTTGTTTGTTATGTTGTTGGGCATTTGGCGATCGTTACACATTTATTTTTTATGATTAATAACGAAAAAAAAAGATTGTTGTTGACGAACTTTGCAGAACTAAATGGTGCTATGACTTTTTTCCGAGGGCATCGGGGACAAGTGTAATGGCTATTGCTGGCTGGACGGTTGTTTAATTTAGCGGTTGCACACCGTCACAGCGAAGTGGCGTAGCAGGTTTATGGGGGAGCATACCACCGCCACCAGTGATACACGCGCCGTCCGGAAAAGGTGCGACCGAAATGGTATGCTTCCGCATAGGTGTATTGCCATTTCCGGTCGAAGTGCATGACAGTGTATAGCTTTCATTTCCATTAGTATTTGTTGCGTCGTCACGGGCACCATTTCCAGCGTTAAGGTGCCAGCCGGCCTGAACTGCGCCTTCTCGCCGGTCGTGTTCTTCAGTTTTGATGTTCTGCTCTATGATTCATTAAACCTAAAACCTACAATAACGCCTTCGCATCGTCACCCATCAGGGCATCCCAGCCCTGCCGCCTACCGCCCTTCCCGGATGTCTCCTGCCATCATAGCAGCCTGATCGTCGAACCACCCACATGCACGCTCTACACGGAGAATCACACATTTTGGTGCGTCAGCTACCACTTTACATTTTGTTGTGTGCCGGGCTGCTACTATATTTTGATGCGTCTTTGCTCATCCCGTTCTTTTCGACTGTTTAGCTCTTTCTGGCAGAAAAGAGCCTGCGGTTTCTCACGTCACATAGTGTTCATGCTTGCTTAGTTTTTCGTAGCATATAGTTTTCTCTGAGGTTCTTGCAGTGTTCCCATGCTTGTGTTTCTTTAGTTCTTTGAGGATAAATAAGCTTCCCGGAGGTCTTTCACAGTGTTCCAACGTCTGCGATCGTTCACTTACCAGTCTGTTCTATGATGCATTTTTCATACCTTCTCTTGATTCTTCTCTTGACTGGTCGCTTCTGCTGTACCGGTTTTGGACTTACGAGAATTATTGATTGAGATAAGCCACGATACTCCCATTCGGGCTCCGTTTAGGACTGCAGGGAACTATGCTTGCTGAACAAATCAGTGCCACTCCTCCTTTCATCACCTGACCCAGTCCTCGGCAAGTGGGTATGAGCGGGAGTGATCACGTGAACAAAGGAGGGATAAGAATTGGTCCATTGAGGATGTAGCTTCCACCGCAGTCTCAGCTTAGGGATGAATGGGATATAGTCGCAAGCACGCAAGATGGCCGCTCAGCTCCGGCCTTCCGCTAAGAAGGCTGGTAAGACGGCCATGCCTCTAATAGTTTTGCTCGAGACTCCTGCGGCGAAGAACCAGCGCGCAAAATGAGCACGCATGCGCCACGAAGCCCATCGACGGCTGCCTGTACGCGGAGCAGCTGGCATGTCCTAATACCAGATATTGGCTGATGCTTTCCATCTGCTTTGTGTCTGAGTGGACCACGATCAGTATTACGTAACTTCCGGTAAGGGTAATAGTGACGTATTCAGACGGTTTTGCATCCGACCAGCGGACCTGAAATCCACTGTGAGGTAATTTAACAGACCGTGCACATGTCTTGCACCTCTACATGTATCTTAAATGTCTTTGTCAATGACTTCAGGTACCAGAGGATAGTGTTTGCCAAGCTCTTCATGACTGACCTGTTTGATAGTGTCATGGAGCATAGTAGGATAGTACATCGATAATGCCTGCTCAATTGCCGGTTGCCAGCATCAACACAAGGCGTTGTTTACTCATACAAGGAGGAATGGAATGACGAAAATAAGCCTCGTGCGTTCTTGTATTTAGAAGCTGCTTTAAAGAATGAGCCATACATAGCGGCTAATATTTCACGAGACCCTAAGCACCACCTGGATCATGGAAAGTGACTGAAGCTTGTTTCGAGGAAAGACTGCGCCCTACAACCTCTACACCATACGTGCGGTAGGCACCTTTTGTGACTTTCGATATTAAGGAAGGCCTGTCTTGTTCTTGTGCATTCTGACCAGTTTTACTCAGTCAGCTGGTCAGGCCTCAAGGTGCTTTTGATGATTGCCACCTTCCAGGTCCCATGTTTTCATGCTACTCTTGACTGGCTCTTTATCGTTTATCACCCACATCTTTCTTGCACTGTTCGAGGTATATAGTGACGGGCGTCGATACCGGGCACAGTGCGGTTGCCGTTACGAAACGTGAGCTCAACAGCTAACACCTTCCACACTGCCACGTGATTTTGTAGCGCCTGTTACCTCAGAGACCCGCCATTGCAATTCCTCTACCTTCTAAACCTTTAGCCAAACCGAAATATGCAGCAACCAAAATATACCTATTAATGTTCGAGAAACGATAAGCGACCCTATCTCGTCAGGTGTTACGACCGCTCTTGCTAGCGACTGCCGTCTTCGCCCGGAAAATTCTTTTGCACGACTCCGCCGACACGGATGACCATGCGGACTCACGAGCTGGTTCCCATAGGCCCGCCAATGCTTTCCCCGACCGCGCGGCTCACGCGGCCCAACTGGACGCGGCGATTTCGACAGTCAGCAATGACGTTTGGGGACATCAGGCATTCTCGCTTTCCGGTGGCAAGGCTACAAAAGCCCATCATTGCGGACGGCCAGTTGGGGGCATCGACATCGCCGAGAAACGACGTTAACCAACTTTGTTCAGTTGTCCCTCTCTAATGCTTGTTATCGAAGTAACAATTTGTGTTTTATGGCAATGTCGTGCCTCTACGACCCGTTCATCGCCGGAGTAACAGGTTGCCCTTGTCAGGTGCATTCATGTTCGTTATTTGTCCTGACATTAATAACTACGGTGACATCGAGATGAACCCAGGTCAACTTTCGCGGAGGTACAGTTGGGTAGTATACTTCTTGAAATTATCACCAGGGACAGAAAGAGCCAGATCAGATAAAGCTAAGCCAAGTTTAAGCAGGTTCAGAGCGCCCAAAGTTCACCGATGAAAATGTGAGGCACTTTCCGACAGAGTGACAGCTTTCCGAGGCCCAGTTGCCGTAGCGAAGGCCCCTTCCCGTCCGCGACGTCTTTGACCAAGGAGGCCTCTGGCGCGGCCGTCGTAACTCATGGTTGCAATTCGCGGTGAGATGATGCAGGAGAATAGATCGCAGGAGGTCAAATCTGCTGTTTTTTGCATTCCGGACTCGCAGACAGAAACATGACCCAGTCGGAGAAAGGGTAAATCCGGGTTTGTGCAGAAAGATTCGGCGTCGAGATAAGCCTGCAACTTGAGCGTTCCCACCGGTATTGGTACACCTTCGCCACAAAACCGACCGATCATCGAGATTCTTGCGCTTCGGCGACAAGCAGAACATTTCCATTCTGGAGGAAAACTAAAGGAAACTCAGTACGCGGTGCGTGAGACCTCTCGCTTTTCGGTGCGCACGGGTCGCACTAAACTCTTTTTATTATGGCAAATCACTGAACTCCATTTTCAAAATTCACTTTGACAAACCAGCTACCAACGACAAGTGTTTCAGACATTCTGGACTCGTCAAGAGATTCCAGATATATGAGAATTTCTCTTCACTTAGGTCAAGCCGCCCGTCTCTATGCGACGGGTAAACACTTTAACCATATGTCACGTTCACTACGACTGTAGCCTCCTTCCCAAACGTGAGGAGCTCAGTGGCTTTATTCAAGACAATAATTTGATATTGGGAATACATAAGAAACGTGGCTAAAGCCCGAGACATGGATGAAATTTCTCCCCAACCCAATGTTTAATATTTACCGATGATTGTCCGGCACAGAGAGGAGGTAGGTGCTATTAGCTATAAAAAAATGCATTTTTCCTTTCATATTACTACCAGCTCTAGTCCTGCACAAAAACTATTTGTGTCTGCTACTGACTCTCCTAATTATAGCGCACGTGCTCTCTCATACGAGCTTCATTCTCTGCTGCTTGAAATTAATGAGTTGCACTAAAATCAAATGTCTTAGTCTTCTATGACTTTAATCCCCCTAACATAGATTTTGGTTTAGTCTAACAACTAGTGGGTCCAGTTGTGTGATTTTCTCGATCTATATGAAGTCCAGAATCTCACCCGCTCGTCAATAAACTCACGTGAAGACAATATCCTTGGACTATCCTGAGGACGTCCCTAGACTTGGTGATGCATCCATTTAGCCAAATGAAAGGTTTTAGCGATTATCGATTTTCTATTGACTTCGAGTTATCCTTACTCCCATCCATTATAGAAACCCATCCTCAAAAATTCTCAAGGACTACTTCCAAAGCCAATTTCATTAAACAGCAATCTTTCTGTATATCTACCGCTGTATACCATTTTTGACTTTAGGACTGTGGAACAGAACTGGCTGCTCTTTGAAACAAGCGAAGACCTGCTATTCGAGTTTAATTCCTCCGTCCATACGGAGCTGATGATTTAAACTTGTAGCAGCAACAAAGCATTAAGGTCCCTTAACACGTGTGCCGACGAGCTGAAGAGCAAGGTATCTGATCTGGTGACGTTACCGATAATACTTTTGCTAAGACCTACTTGACCGTCTGGCTAAACATAAGTTCTTTTTTATGATCTTTTAAATCCTGCGTAACAACCCTAAAAATTCTGGAAGATTATATCCCCTACTATCGCTCCTCCTCTATCCAGCTAACCGATGAGGATGGTACCCCAATATCTGAAATGAACTGTGCCACAGTATTAAACGATGTTTTTCATCTGTGTTTACATTAGAAGATGATTGTCCCTATATTCCCAGTACTTACCAAAATATGCTTATGGAACCGCTATATCCTACAAAGGAATAGCAACTTCTTGACAACTTGAAATTGACATCCTTCTGGAGGATCTACGACATCACCCCCAAAATTCTTCACTACACCAAAGCAGTGTCCAGCGAATTTATACTAAATATTCTCACAGTCCTTATCGCAGGATGCCTCCGACCTGACTGGAAACTGGGTAAGGCCGTTCCGGTCTTTAAAATGGGGATCGCCCTCTTTGGGTTTTGAATTATCAGTCTATTTCTCCAATCTGCGTAGCCTCCAAACTTCTAGAGCATATATTATCTACTCAAACGTTGTATCTCATCTTGAGTGCAGGTTAACCTCTTTACAACAAGCAACACGGTTTGGTATGGGATCATCTTGGGAGACAGCTCGTAGAATTCCCCCACGGGTTATACACCAATTTTGAATCCAACCACCAAACTGATGCATTATTTTTGACTTTTCGAAGGCTGACCGCGTTGCCCACTGTCTGCACCGTTTGCCAAACTTTCATGCCTCAATTGACCCTCCCTTTCTCTCCGGGTTCCGGGGATTTCTCCTTTCCCGCACTCAATTCACCACAATTGTTGTCTTCATCTCAAGTGCCAGTTGCCATCTTCGGGAGTCTTCAGGCCTGGTTCGGTATCCCTCACTTTTTCTGATCTTTAATAATAACATTCCAGGCAAAATTTCTTCTCTAACATCCGCCTTTTCGCTAGACGACTATGGTCTGGTATCGAAGGACAGTTTCTTTACACTATCTTTCTTGGCTTCAAAGAGACTGGATTGGAATCCAGGCGTGGTGCACCAGGTGGCTAATGACACTAAACAAACGAATGCAAGTTAGTCCAGTTTTCTACGAAACTATACGGACCTTCTGGGGTTTCGTAATGAAAATAGAATTTAGTCGAATTCATCGAACTTAGTAGATTGTAGTAAACATGCCTGCGGACTTCAGACCGATTGACTCACCTGAACGCCCACGAGCTATATGCGGGAAGACAAGGCCTGCTGCCCGGGTTATATAAGACGAAAACTGAATCTGGCCCCCATCGCGCAAAATTACTACATATTCGACCTAATGAATATGCTGCGGCCATTTGGGAGCCCCGTAATATACGACAATTACCAGGCAGTCCCAGAACCGCGCTGCGGTTTATTTTGAAAAAACATGGACGAATAAGTTAGTATCCGTCGGTAAGAGCGAACTGAACTTTCCTTACTAAACGTCCGCCGTAAGATAAAGCACTGTTCTTCGCCTGACACTGCCTCCCCTGCGCTCCTGAGATTTCCTCAATTTCAGGCGATCTTCTTATCGTACAACTCACCTGAGTCACGTTTTCCGCATCTTCAGTGTTAATAACCTATTTTAACTCTTCCTTCTTCCTCGTAGCGCATGTAGACCGGAACGACCTCCCTCACTTATTTAGAATTCAGACGGACTTCGCTACTTACTAGTCATTTTCTTGTAGTTCTCATTTCTGTTAATCCTCACCGTGCCGTTCCATTTATTACCTTGTCCTTTACTGATTGTAGTTGTATCAACACATCCCCTACTGCTCCCCATGTACCCAGACTAATTTGTGTATTTGCCATTACCGTGGTGATGCCAATTGTTTTAAAATATTCCATGTATTCGCATAGTGTCGTTGTTACTGTTTTATACTGTGTTTTTGTACTCTCTTTACGTAATGTCTTCAACGAGGCCTTAAGAGAACTTGAATAAATAAATAAATAAACTTTTCAGCATTTTAGCACAGCTTTCTGGCATCATTGCTTGTTGTATGTACTTCTGTTTGTTTGCAAGAGACAGTGATATCACAACATCTTCTCCTTGTCACTCATGAAAATATGAACTTCTGCAGAAACATGAGGAATACGAGAACGAAGAGAGCTGACATCGCTGGAAATCGACTAAAACATGCGGCTATGATTTTATTCGCGTTAAGAAATGCACGCACAATGCGACATCGGACGTGGCATGTCACAGTGCCGTAGACGCCACTACAATGGACGGGAACGACGAGACGGGCGTCTCTATCGTGGTATGCTCACGGTCACTTTCGCTGCGGCTGATGCAATGAAAAGAGTGTCTGGTGGAGCGCTATCGAGCGTAAGTAGGTTACGATCGCCTGAGCATTCAGCTAGGTGGTGATTTCACTTGGTTATCTGTTTCAGTGAATGTTTAATCTGATTCTGTTAACTCATAATCTATTTTTTTGCCTGTTTGTCTTGAGGGTGAATTGCCTGGTCGATTGAGAGCTCACAGGAAATGTTAAGCATGCAACAGTAGCCTTGACAGAATTTTTTTTTCTGAGACCTGAGATGTAAGACTGAATGATTTCATTTTGAGCAAGTTTAGTACATCACAGAGAGATGAATGACCCAGATTTAGTAAGAAATATATATCTTTATATTGAGCAGATTCCATTGTGTTAAAAACGAGGTGTCACTTAAGGAGGTGTGATGTTTAAGAAAACAAAACATTATTATAGATTTCTGTTTAGAAAAGCGTACACTTATTCTAGCTTTCTAGTATTTTGGGTATATTTACTTTTAGTTGTAGAAACATTCATGACTATTAGTCACTGGAGCATGTGTACTATACTGGATGATGAGACAATCCCACTGGGCATCCATTATATGTCTGAGCTAGTCTTTTTTTATTTCAGTTAGTGTGTGTCTACTTGGCTCACCAGTATCTCATTGCGAACTTAAGCATCTTTTACAGGGCTGTGGCCTGCTGGTGAGATTTGCAGGCTTGTGGTGTTTGGTGAGTAAGTGTCACTAAATCACCATGAGCCCCTAGCCCAGCATGGGTTCAGACCCCCAGTGCCTTGGCTGCAGCAGGGTGTCCCTGCCTGATGGAAACTGGGGGTCTGGGTGTGCTGAGCGAAGCCCGGGCTAGGTTTCCTTCATGGGGCCCCTCAGGCTGGCAATGCACCACTCTGAGTTTACACTCTTCATGATAGATGTCTGTGCTGGCTGCAGTCATAGGATTGATCCAGTCATCACTTTGTCACCTTTCGGGGATTAATTTTCCATCCTTGTTTTCAACTCTTTTATCTTCAGATGCAATAATTCTTTATATGCAGCATAATTATAGTCAAGGGTATTTATTGTAACCACTAGGTGTGACATGATAACACCAAATGCTTGATATGAAAATATTCCACTCCATAAAAATCCAATGGGGTCTTTGGCATGAATAGTGTTTGCAAGTTAGAACGCTGACGCTGCAGCCTCAGGGTCTTTCTTCGAATAGACCTATCTCACCAGCTTTTCACTATATTTATTGCTGCTGCAATGCACCAAAGGAGCCAGTTCTTGCATGTGAGAAAACCTCCTGCTGGAGTTTATATGTGACGTGAGATGATGATTTGCTGCCCCATGCACTGGCTGCTTCCTGTGAACTAAAGTTATGGCGGCGTCACACATGCGTGGAACGCTAGTGAGGATTCATTGATAGATTGACGATGGCAACACAGATTGCTACATTTGCATATGACAGCTGGAGCAAGTTGATATAGCCGTCTCTTTTCCTATTCAGGCAAACCCGGTATCTCGGTAGCCCACGGCAGTCCCTTTTCTGTGCGGCATGACTACTGGCATGCATGGACGGTGCGATCCTCATGGTATTTTTCAGATGGTGGTGTCTACACCAATAGGAGAATAAATATTTGCACGGTGGCGTTATGAAGAATAGAGAGCGTCTATTTTTCCTGACAGAGTATTTGGAGACACTTATCGAACTGGTATGCTTGCAGCCAGGCTAGCAATGGCCATGCGAGGACTATATCCACGTCCCAAGATACTGATTTAATCATTGCGTTTGATGTGCTTGCAAGAATGGGATATTTACACAAAATATAGCAGTTCATTCAAGATAGAGGATAAACATACTTTTTAATTAGTCTATATACTGGTGGTGTAATTTTATAATCACTGCAGGTTCAAGGTTATTCTTTTGACAACAAAATTGATTGTCATTTTTCTGGTTTTGTAATGTATGGTTCAGGCATCAACGTAAGGCATAGGCATTGTTGTACGTTATGACTCCAAAAGTTTGGGTTCATATAGTACGACACTGTATTTTTGGTGGTGACGAACAAAGAAAGGTTGTTATTGTTATTTGCTGGTTGGCGAATTCGAGAGACTGGAATTGGAGTTATTGCATCAAGATGTAATGAGATTTCAGCCGTTTCTTAGACGCGGCTACAGAGTGAAAATTGATCTTCAATCCTTTGTTGTGCTTGTTGGTTTAGACCGTGAACTTCCAAAATTGTGTTTGCCTTGCAATGTCGCTGCAATGTTCAAAAAAGATTTTTTCGTATGAAGCCAGCGTAAACATCTCTGTTTGTTGCATTGTTACAGGTTTGTCACCCCGTTTTTCTTTTTTTTTTCTTTTTCTTTTATGGATTCAGAATCGTTGTTTGCAACACCGGAGCCCACGGACGAGCACCCCCATGCTGCAAGCACCAAAGACGCAAAAGATGGTTAGCAGACAAGGCCCATCATGTGATCGATGCCACTAGCCCGACAGCCCATAAGACCACGTATTGTATGCAGTAAACCAGTTGTCGTCGTTAACTGTCTCGACCAATGACATGGCAGCGGTGGGATCCAGTGCCGTCATAAAGAACAAAGGCTATATAAAAATGATAGAGACGAGTGAACATTGCAGGCAAGTGCGCTCTGCTTATTTGTATTGCGTGCACAATGATATCTATTAAACAATGTGGGCTTGAATCAGCACCTTTTTCAAAAGCGAGCAATTCATCTAATACTCTGTTCACCCTTAAGCGGACCGACCGTGCCTACGCCGCCAATCACGCCACCTACCCGCGTCATCGCCTAGCGTGCCGGATTACGGAAGTATTATGTGCAAAATGCTGATAGCTGCTGAGCACTGGCTATCTAGGCCGATCCTTAGGCAGGCTAGTGCAGGTTTTCAGGACTTCTGATAATCAGGCTCTAAATAACATACTATTAGATTTGATTTTCGCACCAAGCACTGACAGCGACAAAGTTTCCGTGCAATAAGTCTCTGTGGATCTTTTCAAGGTTAGTTAGCTTGTTGATCGTAAGCCACCGCACACCAGGTGTACTGCAGTGAAGCCAACACCTGCGAACTAGGCGCTGCGATGTTGCGTGTCTTTTTTCACCGCAAGCACTACCTGCGTGCTGAGCGGAAAGGTAACTCCTCCAGAGCTGAGACGCAAAAAGTGTGGGCAAGTATATGGACCTTTTTGTAGTCAGGTTTTTTGCGCTCTTGTTTTTTGGTCCGATTTAAGAATTGCACTTTCGTTACAACCTTCCCCAGAACTTGAAGGACACATAAATCTAGGTGTACTCAAAATGATTGTGAGCCGGTTATCGGCCCAGTGGGATTTACGTACCTAGTAACAACCATTCACGTGCAGTTTGCGCAGTCCTCTCATCAGCCGTCTTGTTACCGTAGTTCGGTACTTCACCATGCAACTAAACAGCTAGTGTTTGATTTCTCCTAATATTTGCCGTCTCTCCTCCTCGCATTTGCAGTGACATAAATGAAATGAAGTGTGCGGTTACTGCTTCAAAAGCTTTTTTTGCTTCTACAAAATGAACCTTTGGCTGCTCCAAGAGTCTGCCCGTGGCTACTACACACTCAATCACATCACTGCTTGCATCCTGACCCGCTCTTCGAGCGGGCACGGCGGCGGGCGGCGATGACGTGGCGAAACAGACATATAACTGGTCTAACGAGGACGTAGGATCCACCGGTCATCAGCTTAGAGGTGAACGGGAGGGTAGTGCTGTCGCACCACTATCGTCGAAGTCCATTGCCATTGTACCGGGCACACACTACTGGCTGATGTTGCTTGATGTTGCAGAGAGAAATTGCTCTATCCTCAGTCAGCCCGATGCAAAATCGCTTGACAGAATCTGACAACACTCGAGAAGCGCTCGGCATTTTAACGTTAGCAAGCTTTGTCAGCGCCAGTAAGCACGGTGGAAACAACCGTACAGGCAGTGCGATGGCAGAGTAGCTGCGTTTTTCACCACCACAGAACGTGGACAAAACAGCCTAAAGCCAACTTACCGCAACTGTCCGACGAAACTGTGAGGCTCGGCGCACACGCTGGCGACAACCCGCGGTGTGCGTAAGCTTCCACAGTGAAGGCAGTAGGACTTGCGCGCAGTGCTTCGACGAGTGTTGTTGCCAGCATGCAGAGGCCTCCAGTGAGTTCCATCAGCCAGTCGCGGCAGGTCGTTAAAACTGCTTCGTCCGGCTACTTCCATGGTCAGAAGGTGCGGAAAACACAGCTGCAGTTGTCGCATCGCACGTCTGCCCGTACGGCCTCTCCGATGCCTCCACTGTGCTTTGGCACCGACGACGAAGCTTGGCCAACATTTAAAATGGCGTATCGCTCCGTGTTGGGCGATCACCGCCAAGCACGAAGCAGGTCTGTTGAGCCCATTTGACTGGCTGCCACTTTTTTAAACATTGCATATGTCGAGAGCTTTCTGGCACAGTCAATCATGACCAGGTGGATGCAAAAGTAACCGGAACGGCTCCCGACAGGCGGCCGTTTGTAGCGACCAGCTACATCAGCTACCAGCGCTAGCAGCGACCCCTTCCGAGTTACGTACGGCCGACTGGCATTGTTCCGCTATAAATGTTTTTTCCCTCTAAGCGCAACAAAAATCGTTTTTTGATTCTTTTTTTGCAACGTCGGATATCAAGGAACAGCATGCTGCCGTGCAAATTTTGTTTTAGGAAAACCTGCCGGAAACTGGTAATGTCTCAGAGAGCTGGCAAAGAAGATGCTAATAAGAAATCTCACGTCTACGAGTGCTTTTCTTCGCTTTAAGGCCAGTAATTATTGAGCGACAACCACCATGTTCTGCGTGGCCGTCAACGTCCTTAACTGATGAAACATTGTGTTACTTGGGCATTTTCTACTCCTGAGTTTGTTCCTGTTGGTGAATCTGTTAATCAGGTGTTTTACCTGGGAATTTTGCGACACTTGCGAAACTCGAAGTGGAAAATTCGATGTGAGGGAAAGGGGGAATGATAGTCCCATTACAACAATGCCCCAAGCACACACTGCTCCCGCTTTCAAAGTAACAATTTTAGCAAATGGCCATGATAACGAAGCCCACTCCTATACTCTCAGGACCTCGTCGCCCCGTGTGACTTTTTTTTCTGTTCGCTCGTATGAAAAGTCTTTAAAGGAAACCGTTTTGTGAATGTGTAAGGTCCTTCCGTTTTCGGCTTACTGCAAAAAAAACTAAAAATGATTTTGAAGCGCTTGTGAAGAATTCACAACATGCCGCTAGATCCTTAGCAGACGACACTGGTCGGCAACGACTGGGTGATGCTTAGCGCCAAGTAGAGACGGATGCTGTACTACGAACGTCGGCCCTTTGAAATTCATTCCATACTTTTGGGTACCTCTCTACATTTTTTTTTATTGTTGAAACTTCGTTCTATGGCCCAGTATCTTGCCAGGTAAATCATGTCTCTTTTAAAGTTATATAATATTTTCGCTATTTCTTTAGAATGATGAAAATGACTTAAAATTATATTTGATTATTTGATGTTTGTAATGCATACAATACTGTTTTTTGGGCGATGTTTCGTTTTCATGTAAGTTTATTGTTCATATTCAAAACCCTGGCAGCCAATAAGAAGGTGCAAGGTTGTTTTCATTTTTAAGTATAATTACTATAATTATTATAGTTTGATAGACCAGTGCTGGTGTCATTTTATTTTCAGATTTTACTTGAACAAATAGACTCAGAAGTACCCAATAATGGTTACTAAGACGCGAAGAGCTTTTTAAAAGGAAAATATTTTCAATATAAAATTGTATATCAGGTTTGGAAAATAAAAGAATACAAACAATTGCCACCTGAACACTGTCTCCATTATAGCCAATTTATATATATAAACACTATAGTTTTTGTTGTAATGCCCTAATGTTTAAGCTATACATAGTTTATATAAGTGTCCCCATGCTTGGGAAGTAACCCTTTTGTTACCAATACAAAAAATAAAAGATTTAAAATAATTACATAGGGGTGTATATGTTCTCCAAATGGCATATAAAAAAATCTCGGTTATTTTATTAATATATATATATAATCATTGTACCCCAATACGTTTTTTTTTTGTATATATTAATTTGGTGTCTTTGAAGTAGAAGATATCATCGACCAACACGGAAAGCACGCCAGCGTTTGCCCGCGATAATTAAGGGAAAAAAGAATTTATTGTTTAACACGAAAGTACGAATTATGTTACCAGCTGATTACTGTCCAGGAATGAAGATATTGTTGTAACTTTGCTGTTATTGCACGCGCGGAACGAGTATGGTGCGTTATGGCTTGAGTAAGCTTATCACTGTGTGAATCTGAAACCGAAACTGATCGTATACGCCGTGTGGTGTTACTTTAGCCATTTATTTACATCATGCCTTCGAAGCGCCAGATTAAGAGAGGTTTAGCCTGCTAATTTAAATACACAGACCACTAGTATACCAATAATACTTCGCAAACACTTTTTTGTATTCATCTAGTAAACAGCAGTATCACTTGCCTAATCCTTGTCAGAATGTGGTAGGGCATATATAGCCGCCGATTCCGGTCGGTAAGAAGTAGATAGAGAGTCGTGATGTGTCAGCGGAGTTGTTTGTGCCTTGTACTGCTGACATGTATGTGCCTGTAGTTAATGTTGTCGCTGTAGTAGTGTTCGTATCTTGGTGTGTGTGTTGCATGTGTAGTAGGTACTAGAATAAAAGAAAGTCTGGCGCATGTTATATTTTTTTAGTACTATTTAGCGGTTTTATTGGGTCTCCTAGGTGGCGCAAGCCGCCCCCTGATTCAATAAGCTGTGTCGAGCAGTCCTGTAGCTATTGATTTACAAACAGCTGGCCTGGTTGGCCTGCGGTTCACGGGTCTTCCCACGTCCCTGCTTCTCAGTTCGATAACAATCGTAATAATTGAGCAATTTAGCCGACTCAGCCACTCAAATGTTTTGTTTTGTGTCGAAGAGGTGCGAAGTAAAGGCCAGACGCGCACGAATGATAACTACGTAAAGGTAAACCTGAACCACAAAATAAAATAAAAAATAAAAAATAGCGGCAGTGCTGGTGCGGAGTTGAACGCCTCGTCGTAGTAATGACGAAGGCGCCCAGCGATTCATCGCCACACACGGATAAGCACGCTGTTCAATAGCCAGCATGCCCATTCCTCGTGTAACGATTTCCTTTTTTGTTGCTCCATACCGCCGGTGGCAAAAATAGTCAATCTAGCGAGATGCCGTCGGGGGCGATCGCGGCACCGGCACACACACCACGGCCCTTACAGGATATAGGTACGTACTTCGGTGTTCAGACGGATGTTTAGAGTGTCTGGAGGCGCTAAAAACACGCTCAAGGAAGTATGCGCCTATTCCTCTCACTCGGCTGAAAAGCCGCGGTTTCGGCATTAGCCTTACTGGGAATTCCGAGCCTCGCTAACCGGCCGCTATGTTGCTTAGGAAGGCGGTCAAATTTCACTACTTGCTTTTGACTACATGGGTTCGTCATTTTTA